>PNEQ01011987.1:0-16548 GCA_003012365.1 Medauroidea extradentata | reverse complement strand
CAGACACGATACCTCTGTGATAATATTACTAATAGTCATATTTTATAGTGTTTTATACTGGCCTATCATAGGATCCCACAGACCCCTCACAATCAATACTGAAGTTAAAATGGATGGCAATATGTTACATATGACAATAAAGGCCCCTTCATTACAATCAATCATCATAATTAACCTAAACTACATTATTTTATATATATAAAAGTATCAATAAAATAGGACCGTCACAGCCTGAAAAAACACATTTTTAACCATTTTGAGAAACTTTGAAAAACAATTTTCTAATAACTGTGACGACTTTTTGAATTAATAAATAGAGAGTGAGATAGAGGTACAATGGATTGGAAAAAGATTATACAGGATTGATGTCGCCCTGGCTATACTTATCGTGATGTGGCTGCTTTGTGTTGTGTGATGTACCTGTTCGGGGCTCTAGAAATGGCAGGGGTGTCTCCCCACTGCCTATTGTTGCTTAGTGGTGGTGTTTACTAGCTCGTAGATGGCACGTAGGCAGAAAGTTCGAGGTTATGTTCATATAAAAAAAACTGGTTCTCACTCGTACAGCAATTATATTCTACATAGCGCAGTTCACACAACAATCGACTTACATGGCAAAACCACTGCCAGCATAACAAAAACAAATTAAACTTCAATTCTAATATTTTAAGCTGTAATTGAGTTGAGGTTATGCTAGTACCATGTCCCGTAGCACCACCGTTGAGCTTAAATCACAATATGACATTTATTCTCAATAAACTATTTGTACTCTCGCGTCCGTTCGCCCAACTGAAAATGTAAAGATATCTCTCACTCGTTACCTCGCCTTGGCGGTCGTGCCTGACCAGCACACTATCCACCCAAGAACTCCGCCAGACTGCCGCCCAAACGTCTGACCCCCAACGGCAACGGACATGGTCGTAAATAGCACACCTCGCGCAGTGATACAACAGAACCCAAAACTCATCAAAACTAGCAAAATTACACAAAAAAATATAACTAAGGATTATAACATTTCAATTTATAGATTTTACATCAAATTAGTAAAGAATAATAACATAAATACAATAATTGGGGACAAAAGGTGCACAACAGTGGAACTACTTTCGCGACGCAATACTCTAAGCTTCGACGGCTGAGCAACGTGCGTCAACAACCTAAGTCATGAAGAAATTCTATGAAGCAGGCGATCAACCACAACATTGACGCCAGAAATCCTACAACCTGGAGAAGCTTGCAACACAAGAAGTTACTCACTTCATAAGGAAAAATATAATAAGATAATAAAATTGTCAAAACTCAAAAATTAAGGAAAATACGTACAAGAAAAGGTTATATCAACAAAACTAATTACAATTTTACTGTGGTCAGTTTCAAACCAAACAAGCCAGGAAAATAAACAAAAAACTCTTGCTTTAAAATTTCTGACTGTATTTTATATTAAATTTTCAAAGATGAGTTTGCTTCGTATGTTCTATGATATTATGATGCCTGGTAACGGAATTTTAAAGTATGGTTACTTTGCTAAATTTTAGCGAGTGTGATTATTGCAGCAGATCTCTACTTTTTTACGTTGGATTTTGTTAGGAAATTTAATTTTTTAATGAATTTAATACATTGTTTTTAAATACTCATTTCGGCTTTTGGTTTCCAACGAACATGCAAGTTGAAGTTATGTATAAAGTTTGTTTACGAGACAGCGTCGTTCGTTATTTTCTCGCATTCTTTTTTTGTTGGTCAATCAAACAACGGTGGTTCGAGAATCCACTGTATTTATTTACCGTTAGTAAATATATTTACCCAAAACCCTAAATCCCTGAATGCACAAGGCATAATCAAAATTTATTCCGAAATCCGAAATGCTGCTAGTCCCAAGGTTTTCGGATAAAGGATTGTGCACCTGTATTATTTTGAAAAAGTTACTGTGAGCAAGTCTACTGATCTGATCAATTTGAAATTTATTATCCTGGGAGTCTGGGGTTTTTTATTTTTAATTAACTCTTAATGATGTATACCATCTCCTCTCACGATGTTGAACATTTTTAACATTCTGTAGACAATACAGGAGAGGCAGCTAAATGTAAAATTATGTGAGGCGTAGTATGAAGCACTCACATTGACGAGCCTCTGTAGAGTGGCAACATAGGAGTTCTCCGAGTGAACAATGGCAGCCACAATGTGACGTCTCTTAAGCTGCTGGGGGGACAGGTTGGCGGGGGCAGGCGGCAGTGATGGTGGTACCTGACGCCGCTGTAGAGCACACGAGAAGTTGGCAAAGCCCGCCGCAGTCTCCTCCTCCACCTAGAAAACCCCAACACCAAATTTACACTTGGCACACAACTATGTCTTCATTTACACAATTCCAACATTATTCTTTACATTTCTGAGTACAGTAAACTTGCTGTAATCCAACCCAATGCAGCAGCCAGTCAGGCTGAATGTGCAAAAAACCAGATTACTCCGTCGACAGATGCATTTCAGTGTATTTCTTCAAATGTAAAAATGAATTGTTGTTAAAATATAATTAAATACAATACATAAAGTTTGTCACATAAGAACAGTACTGCATTCAAGCAAAATATAAGGTTGTTATTATGCTTTAATTTACAAATGATAAATAAACCAAGTTGAAGAAATTGCAGGAATACATTTTACTCCTCAAAAGTGAGGCCAGTTACCCGAAGGACCAGATTACTGCGAGTCTACTATAGCATATACACTAGTTATCAGAATTTTTTTCTTGTCTACGTACTGTAAAATAACATCCTCGTAAAACCTTATTACGTCTTCTCTTTCAGCTAATTTGTATCTTTCCATGGTTGAATGAAGTTAAGCAGGGGGGAATAAATCCACAGTTCACTGTAAAGTGAGATATTCAAAGTCAAAGTTTACTGCATGCAGCAAAACCTTGAATAAGTAAATAGCTTTTTCTGTGTTCTTATTTTCCTTAAAATATTATGATGCAATAATCTTTTTTTCTAGGATATATTTCAGACAGTCACTACATATTACTTAGTATGATTATCTCAAAAACATTTTTGTGGATTGGTTCCCTACTGCATAACGCTATCCAATTCATTAATTAAACGTGGCTTAGTAATAAACAAGATTATGCATATTTTTTACCATATTTAAATTTTAAGATCTGTAGCCACAACAAAACATGTTTTTATTATTATTTTTGATAACACTTTCTTAAAAAATGACCACTGTTATCTTTTTAATAAATAAAATATGTATTGTGATGTTGCCATATAGCATTCTTGTGGTCATCAGACATACTAATTTATTTTAAAGTTGTAAAAATTAGGTCATCCAATATTTAAAATGTAATTGTATATCAAAGTTACATCAGTAAATATTGAATCACCGTGATTTCTGGTAAAGGTAACTGTTGTTTTATTTCTAAGATGCCTTCCAAATTTATCAAATCCTAACACTGCTACAAATTAGAACAACAATAATACATGATGTTTTTGAACAACACCGACAAACTCCGGCAGGTGACTCCTACTGAAAAAAATAAGTGAACATTATATTTTGCGTTTTTCGCCTTAACTTAATATTAAGGGAGTAATGAAGTTCTGAATATAAAATTTTAAGATCGTATTTCCCCAAAATATCGGAAGCTAAAGGTCATAAAAAATCAATATTGTCAGCAATGCTTAATGATATTGGGATCTTCAAACCAACAGTAAATTGCTTGATACCTTCCACACTTATGGGGTTACCCTCTAATTGCACACAATTTTTTTACCGTACAGCTTTTCGAACATTTGAAGATGGTTTATTGAGTAATGAGGCATGGTAAATGTTTTGAATCGCTGGTAATTTTTTTCTTTTAACAAATATGTATTTTTCGCTCCTTTTCAACAAAAATATAGCAGCGTAAATTTGAAATGCAGTGTATGTATTCCTACATATTCTAAAGTTAATGTATGAGGCAATGACAAATAACTTTTTTGAATATTATTTCCAACAAGATGGTATTTTGTACAATATAAGAATCAAAATACAAGATCCAACATGTTTACTCACTAATGCATGAAAACAAATTTAAATAATTTTTAAGGCATAAAAATATAAATAAAATTATAATGTGTGTCTAATGACAACTGAAGTTACAGTATAGAAAATTCAGAAGCTAAATACAACTCGTTCCAAAATGAAAACACAAATTTTAGCCCTATTTCCATTGAAACTTAATACTCCTTGAGGTTAAACCGAGAACTTAAAATTTTACTTCGGTGTACAAAACATTTATTAAATGCTTTTATTGGTAAAACATCCATAAAATATTACATGTTTCTTTTATCACATTTCCTCTACCAAATTTGTGCAAGATATACTACGTGTTATAAACTGGACAGAAACATTATTTGGGCCCTTATATGTTGATGTTACATGTTTACATGTAAAACCCATAAAAAGGCAGGACAAAAGAATGCATGTTATGCAGAAGAGAATTCAACTAAATAATACAATTTGAACTCTGGTGAATTTATATCTCTGGTCACAAACAGAATGTTAGCATAACAGATGTCATAGCTAAAATGCACTTTGAAATCAACGAGGTAAGTGGGCTTTACACCTTCTCAACAACAAGATCACTACAGACTGTGACATCTTAACACACATACAAGAACTGGAAGGCGCATCAGCCACAGCAATTGTAACGAACCATCCAAGCATTTGCCACAGTTATTTTAGGAAACCATGGAAAATCAACATCAGGATTACTAGAGGCCGAAATTTAACCCAGATCCCCCTAAATGTGAGCCCAATCTGTTGTTAGATAGAGCAAGTTTGTAGTTGTTTTGTATATATGGTAATTCTGTATTGTGAGAGTTGACAGCATTGCTCTGCATGTTTGTTTTGTTTTAGGGATTGCTCTGGATGTGTGTGAAAAAGTATGGCGATGTGTAAGCTTACTAGTGTCTGTTATGTCTGTACTAAATGTATACAAAGAAGTTGGTAGAAAGCAATTTTCTCTCTAGTACCACTATAACATCTGTTACCATTGCACCACTTAGCTTGGCTGAAACAGCTATGGTGCTCAAAGGTTTGTCTCGCTGAACCTCCAGTTTGTGCACCCTTTCAAGAATGAAGGGGGGCATATGAACAGCAGACAAGTAGAAGCAAGGGAGTCTGGGAACAGGTGAGCAGGGCACTACCTCCGGCAACAGGGGCATCTTGCCGGCGGTGTTGGTGCGGTCCCCGCCATCCACATCGTACTGGCTGACGGAGCCACGCCGGATAGAGAACCAGCGGGAGAGGCGCCCTTGTGCGCTGGCATCCACCTGGCCGGGAGGAGGCTCTGGGGGCTGCCTGCCCCCCCGCCACTTGTCGCACAGTGTGCGAGCCTTGTGCAGGGTGGACCTCAGCTGACCATTGCTTCTGTAACACACACAACCCCCTTTATGTCACTACAACACACCACACACATACACACACTGGTGAAACATACGTGTGAGAACTGATATAGAAAATATGGCAATAGACATAAACAAACATGAATGCAAAAAAAATTTAGGATGAACACACATTAGAAGACAAAGTATGTTAGATGTTATAATTTTATTAAAAAACAGTGCATGCTTAGAAAGATTAGAAAAGGGTGATAAAGTTGAGGTTTCTCAATTAACTAATCACTTAATGCAACTTTGTCACTGATTACTGGTATTAAATGTATAGTGTTTTAAATTTTAAGCCTACTTAACTTAATTACCTACACAATTATGTAAAGCTTGCTGCATTTGATTCCTGCACCACGATGTTCAGTGTTTGTTATGTATGAAAAACAAATATTTAATACTGTCTGCATACCTTTAGCATCGAACACACATTCAAAATAGCTGAAGTCCTCAACAATATCAATTCATTCCTGTTCCATATGGTATACACAATATAGAACTACTTAAGTACACAGATGAATTACTGTTTCAGACATATTAGTGTGGCATTGTAAAAAAACATGTGAAGCATTAAATATAACTAAATAAATTCATACACTGAATTTCTAGTTTCATGTAAAAATCCTTTTTCCTTGACAACAGACTTAAAGTTGGGGATCACACCATGTACTTTCTGGGTCAACATATTTGCTGGTAAATACAGTAGCTAGTTATAGCCCAGATTTTGCAAAACCTGGAAAATGCATTAGGAACCATGGTATTTTCCATAAACTACTTGTGTAAGGAAGGTATTTAACTGAAATCATGAGAAATAGTTAAGGTTTTAACTTGATATCGCAAATATACAATAAATTTTCACATCAGTACAGTTTCTTATAACTTTTAAACTATGTATTGTTGCTCTGATAACCTCTTCACAAACACACACCCCTCCTTTATCACAAATTACCTGCAAGCTGATGGCTTCATCTAAACTGCATATTATTCTGAAGGAAGATTCTTGACTCGAAAAATTCCCCTCTCCCCCCAACTCCTTGCTTTATCAGACTTATGTTGCTATTACATTTGGTACAGTTCCCTCACAATTCAGTTTTCATTGCATTTTTGAATCTCAAAACTGAAATGAATCCCCCATCATTAACTTCAAAATTTTTTCCTTTGTGTTGATTTCATGAATATTTTGTTGAAAACTATTTTCATTCGAAGTTCTGGGCTCTATTACTCTGCTGAGAGTAGTGAATTAATAACCTGGTAATTCCTGAAAGTTCCTGGTAAAAAGTTATGTAATGTGTTAGAGAAAAATGATGTTAATATATAAAACTGACTAATCAAAATTAGACACCTCTTTATTGATTTTTGTTATAACAAAGGAGAGATTAAGTTGAAGTTACGTTGTCACTCCGTCGATCAAGCTACAATTTTAATTCAAGTAAATGACTATCCAATATTCTAAATTATCATCGGTTCAGCTGTGACACTATTCCACATTTTTTGTCTCTTACTGAAGTTACATTAAACAAACTGCATTCTTGCCAACTTTAAAAATTAGCTGCATGACCTACTATGCACAATCAGATGACCATTAACAATGTACATTAATCTTAATTCTCTGGCTTTATTCATTTCTTATAATCAATATTTTTCTAGCCAAATGTAGCATAGAGTTTGAATTCTTCGTAAGTTGCTATTCAAATAACTGGCAACGATCCTCATGAAAATTCATTTCTACCACCACCAATTCCTCAAAACAGATATAAATGAGCTAGATGTAATAATAATACAGACTTCCTTATTCAGCACTACGTCAAGACTGTTTCAAATGCACTGCATAATATTTAAACTACATCTAGCCATTTATAACCGGCTGCTACGATGTGTAATTTCCTTCTCAACGAGCAGTCAACATAGTATGTGCTCATGTTTACGTGTTTACATCAGTCAATGACAGTTTTCATAGTAGTTACTATCTTTAACCCGAGACTTCTATATTTTACAACTGAAATGCACGAAATATAGTCATTATTATAATATTATTATTATTACCAATTTAAAAATGGTTGGATAGTTGCATTAATGTCATAAAAGTGATGCAACTTACTTCAGAATTTGAACAGTATCTTCTTTAGTCTGAGTCATGTCACCTTTACTTAATCCCTAGTACATAAACTTATAAAAGATCCTCCTCAGCACTACACAATGGAAACTACTGCCTTCTCTACTTCATAGTAACAAAGTGACAGCATTGCCCAATTAACATCAAATCTAGTACTTCGTCCCATCAAATATATTACTGCATATTTCCATTTGCAACCACTGCACTAGATGTATCATCAGCAGGGTCACGAATCTTTTACAAAAAGGAATTTTCCCCCAGTCTGTTACAGTCATTTACGTGCACATCTGCAGTTACATTTCATGGTCAGTCATTGGATGTTGTAACTCTCATGTGTCTTGGGGGTTCTACCAGCAAGTCACAGACATTTGATGTTGAAGTATTTTATTGTGATTTGCACAGTCACATGAACAATGTCACTTCACACAGACACGCTGCCAATAACAATGAAGCACAGCTGAAGCTGTGCACGTAAGGCACTGAAACAAACTATGGTAAAATTCTTTTCAAGAATATTTTGTGGCCCTAGAAAGACAGTCATAATGCAATGAGATATATAACACTGCTGCAATATTTACAGAAACAGAGTCACCTGACAACATAACGAACAAACAATACCTAAACATACTTGGTTCTTATCTTCAAAGCCACACTAAATTTGCTTCATTTCACATCATCTGTTGGCCTTGAAAATTACCTTTGCATTCAGAACACTCCCAAAGTACAGTTTTATCTACCTAGTGAAGAAACTTTTTGCGATACAAACTTTCTCAGCACTTGCATGTGAACGCAGTCATATTTTGAGATATTCCATAATCAAGAGAACAATTTTCTCACATGAAACATGTTGCTATGGACGTTTTAATATAACAGAAATTATAGATAGAAGTACATACAACAATAGTTTCATATACTGTATCATTTTTGACTTGAATACTTATAAATAAATAGATAACAAAATTGTCCTATTTGATAAAATGAACAGCAGGCCTATCATTATTTTGTACGGTTCACTACTTCTTTATGTACAGGCATGGCCACGTGCATCATCTTGCACTTTTCTGGGTTCACCTCAAATTTACTTTGGGGAAAAGTATAGTTCCTTCATGGCAAATTTTATTCTGCCTCTTATTCCACATAATACCAACAGATTTGCAGCTTTCCTATTTACTTTATAATTGAAAAATGTAGTTAACAACACTGTAGCATCTATGCCAATAGCAGACTAATATCACCATTTCACAATCACTGGTATGCGTGCTTTAGTCTATAAGCATGTTCTGAAAATACACTGTTAAGAAATTTAAAGTAGTTAAAAGTCATAGTAGAGTATTACATTTGGTCAAAATGAAATAATGTTTCAAGTCACTGTTTCAAACACACAATTACTTGAAGTGTACCCTAAAAGCTGTATACAAAGTATCAAAGACAAAAAACCCTTATTTGCTCCAAAATTTTTAAGGTATGTACGTGAAACTCAGAAATGTAAATCACAAATAATATAGTAATGCAAAAAAAATTTACTTTAAATTTATACGTCTATTATTTGTACTGCAAGTTAATGCAGATACTAACTAATTCACTTAAAATTTTAAATACCTGTCAAGAAGAAAATTGACAGCTACAGCACATGTGAAAGCAAAGTATGTACAACAAACTACAATTATGAAATTTGTACTGCAAACTAACTTGCTTCAAACAATTCAAGTTTCAAAAGACTTGATATTAATTTGTTAGTATTAAAAATAGTTTTTAGTATCCTAAATACTGTTGAAGATTAACATCTTGGAAAGTGCTTCGGTAATCACTAATTTTATCTTGAGGAAAATATTACACTTAATCAGTTCCTGTAAAATGTACTGGTTTAATGGATTTGTAAATCCTACTCTTTGAAAAAAATAAAACAATTAAGTCACTTGAGTTTCTTAAGATAACATAATTTGAAGGATATTTATTAATTAATGACACAGCTAAAAGGAGGTGAAACAAATCACACAAACACTAAACAAGAAACTGTACCACATGTTTAGCTACGTCACATATAAAGCAATGATGCAAGCTGATACTGCAGAATGCAATACTGTACTATAAAATAAACCTACAAAAACATGCAACATAAACTGTGACATAATCTGACATCTAGGAATACATCCTAACATAGACACAATTTATTACATGCTATTGTCAAACACAACACTAATTCTGCAAATGCAAGTGCAAATAAAACTTTTTACACACTACACATTTTATATAAATGATAAAGCAGTCATATAATCTAAAACCTACAGTTTATAAGCATTCAACTCAAAGGATACACAAAAGTTTTTTAATAATTCTCCTTTGAAACTTTCAAATAAACACTGAAAACCAGAATAAATATTAAAATGATTATCAAAATGCTGATAAAATAAAGAGAGAGGGAGAGAGAGAGAGTAACTGAAATCACAAGATGCGTCATCTTTAGGAACGTACTTTGCGAGGTGAATGAGCTCCGAGATGCAAGACCTGCTTGAATTAAAAACAATTATTTGTCCGGAATGTTTCTTGAATGTATGCTGTAATAAGCACTAACTTTCATAACTGGGTTGTACAATGAAAATACAGTTCTTATTTAAAACAGTGATATATATGGCTGTTATTGTCTTCAATCAGGTGAGTAGATTATTAATTTTCTATGAAGTGCCACTAATTTCACAAGCATCAAGTTAAATTAAGTGAATATTAATTATTTGTAATCAGGTATTATTAGTTACATTAGTTACAGATATTTTAATTTTATTTAGTTATCTTTAACTGGATTTGAATATTATTAAATTAAAATATTTTGTACAAAAAATGAAATTAGCATACTATGTTTAGTTCTTCCTTTATGCTGTTAAATAAATTAGTACTTACAGGTGTATAGTTATGAAAGTAATTTCCACCTATCAGATGTGATAGTTCACTTCAGAATATCTAACAGTACCTAACTTCTGAATTAGTTCCAACAAACACATTTATGCCTATAATATCACAGTACTGAACATACACACAGACATTTGAACAAAAGTAATCTGGAGATGATAACATGTGTTAGTCAGGGATACAGAGCCTGCCATCTGCCAGCCCCAACAGTACAAACAACAGCAAACTTAGCAGCAGCCTGAACAAATAGTGCATCTACAGTGCTCTCTACACAATGAGCCCACTCAGTGCAACACAGTACTATGTACCATCCACTACTCACTTGCAACACTTACTCACAGCCTATTGCTTTATTATACCAGGCAGGAGTTTTCAACGCACCCTTACCCACAACAGTAACACTAATTACTGTGTGTGGACTTCAAACCACTTGCATACTTTTTGAGTCGCGAAGTGACTTGCGCTTAGTCATGACGCACCCATGTTCAAAACAGTTCTAGTTTTGAAAATTATTTGTAATACATAAGCCTATAGCTTCTTCAATCTAAAGTCTTCAACCCCCTTTACCTAGGATGAAAACCAACACTGTAAAAGTTGTATAGAATACCTAAAAGGCGGTTAAAAAACATCTTTGACGCATAACCCAAATATTTCATAAATAAATATAAATCCAGGAAATTCTTAATATACAAATATACAACCACCGTTATGCAATAATAAAAAAATAAAAAACATCAGTTGACTGCAAACATCACAATTACATATTTTCCACAGAATTCAATAAATCTACACTAGATAACATTTCAATTAGACAGTTTTAATTTATTACACATACCCGTTATACTGAATTCTCCAACACAAATACGGGAAACTGCGCTCAACCAATTTGACCCAATGACTACTCAAAAATAAGTGATGATATCCAATAAAATATGATTTGACAGTCCAGCAGAAAAAAGTCGCAAAATGTAACCACAGACCTTAAACACTGACAATATAAAGCATGTTAACACTAGAAACATAGTTTCAGTATGATTAACTTGTGTAAATTACACACACATTTAATTACATTTCTTTACATTTTGAGAAGATTCTTGAGACAGTATATTTCCATTACATTTCTATGACACTACAATGATATAAGAAACCATTAAGTGTAGAGGAAAGGCAGCTAAACTGACATAGGTCTGTAAACCACACACCCCTGCTTTATAAACTGGATGGTGCTGCACTCTATCACTAGACCATGAACTACGACGTCCATACTTATAAAAGTATCTAAAACACACTGTGGCCATTTTTGTTGCATGTTTTCATCGTAGTACTACAATATGTGTTTTGTGAGGTTTGAAAGTTGTTGCCGTTTGAGTTTTTAGTGCATATTGAATGAACTAAGAGTTGGTGAGAAAATCAAATGCCATACTACCTTACTATATATGTTTCAAGGAAACGTAAGCAATTTAGTTTGTATTTTTAACGTTACTAGTTCTCCGACAATAAAATGAGGAATGTAAGTCCAGAGAGTATTGAAAACCGACATACCATGCCAGTTTAAGTGTCTGTAAACTGATATACCAATTGAGTTTGTGAATTTGTAAACCGACACACCATGATGTTTTGCGTTGAATGTGTCTAGTAGCCTTGATCAAATAAAATATGAAATGTATTTACTTGTTTCACATGGCTCGTAATACATATAAAATATAAAATACAAACTGTAAAAGGCCTACATATTCTCACCTCAACTCTGGCTCACTATTCTGTGAAACAAATCCACGTGGCGAGACAACTCAGCAAGCAATGACATATGATAGTGAAACCACAGCCCTGTGCATCATGCGACACCAGTCCATTTGAAATTTCTCCTGTCCCTTTGAACAGAAGCAAAATTTCCACCAGGAGCCGTAAAACCTCTGAATCGAAAGTAATTTAATCATCTCCATATATGAATGCATTAAGAGCCATGATTGAAAAGTAAAAGAAACAGGCCACAGAAGCACAAAGAGGTCAGGGTAGTGCTGACGATCGTGAATTATGTTGTGGCTCAGTTCGTGGTTCAGGCCGTTGTTGAGACGTGACACTGGTGAAAGCTCAACTGGAAATAAGGTCTGCAAGAAGGCCGATCATCGAAGATAACAGAGATGGTAATTCAAGTTGAGGAGGTTCATCTCATGACGAATTGGATTTCCCAAATGTTCCAGAAGTTATGAAGCAGAAGTGCCGCTCATAGTTTGCAACCATGTTAGAAATTGAACTTAATATTTTCAGTTAATTAAGTTTAATATTTACCTACTATATGTTTTGCAGCGTTTTTAATTTGTGTTGTCATTTATTTATTACTTATGATGGTATGTCGGTCATAGTGACCAATTTAAGACTCACATTTTGCTTGCACAGAAAGTCTATTTCCACAAAAACAATTAACATTACCATCAAAACTACATTATCAGTAATGGGGAAAATCCCTGCAGTTGAGATTCATACTCAGAATGTACGTTTGTATTGCATCAGTTCAAGATTAGAGCCCAAAAACAAAATGCTATGTCGGTTTTACTGCCCTTCCTCTATCAAAATGCAGTAAAGAAATTAATTCATCAAATACTGCAAACCAATGAAAGGATTTCGGAACTTACCATTTGATAAATCAACCTAAAGACTACTATAGTATTCACCTTATATCTAGTAGGAAATCACATGTTGGGAAAGTAGAAGACAGAATGGTGTACGTGTACTGAGTTTTCTCGAGACATTCCTGATCCTCTAAAGTAATGTTGGTGAAACAGCATTCATACCTAGACCTTCTGGACCAGTTGGAAATAACATATCAGCTCTTAAGAAAAGGTGTTAGCCTAGCTTCACTCTCAATTATTCCAATTATTCTGGTGTCAGTTTAGCTGAAGGGGAATCCAGAAGAACACTAGGTTAGATTCCTGGAGGAGTCAAAGGAATTTAAAACTGCATTATCATCTGGTTTAGAGCAACTTGAAGAAAAATTGCACCTACATTGCATCTGGTTATGCTGTGGTGTAATTAAATACATACACATAGAAGTGCATAAGGCTACAAGGTGGGAACAAAATGGTTGAATATATGCACCTATTAAATATTTTGGTATAAGTATACTTTATTTGTTCCTCAGGTCACATTTCCAATTGCGCCTTGACTTATTTGACCGTTCCTGCAGGCATTAAGCTTATTATTAAGACACAACTAAATGCTGGTTGTCCTGTGGTTACACTGTGTGAGCAAACAACCAACGAGCAGCTGAGCAGCTGCCATCTGCTTAAGGACACACATTCTTTGAAGCTTGCCTACAGGTCTGTGAACCCGTGAATTTTTCCAGTCTCTAGGTATGATTATTGTTGTTGTAACTCATGTTTCATTAACAGATTAATATTCAACCTGCCAACTACACACGACAAAGGCTGCGTCTGAATTAACATATCAAGAGCCATCAACTGGCTTCATATCCTTGAAAAGTGCATTGCCAGATGTGACAAATAGTCACGGACTGAACCCACGGCAGGGGCACCCTTAGAAATGCTCCTTTAGCCAAGGGCATGACAAAATATCCTTTATTGTGATTTCTAGCAATCAAAATTAATAATTAGTGTACTTTTGCACTGTCTTTTTTTTTGTTAAAAAATGTTACAAACAAATTTAAAAAACATGATAATTATATGTTTTTTAACGTAAAAAAGACAATGCATGTTACCTGTAGGGTCGACAAGAGGAAAGAGGGGTCAAAAAGTGTGGGTGTATTAAGCCCCAAATTAAAGTGGGCTTGTATAACGTACACGTAAAATTAACCAGTGGACAGCAGAGAAATGAACCACAAAATACCATGTGTACCATACCCAGAAATGTCTGTCGTCGGTCCTGGTTATGTGAGCAATGGTGTCAAATATATACTTGGCCTGAAGGGTAAAAGGGCACATGAAGAATTAAGGAAGGACTCATTCAGGGAGGTAGCCAGGAGGAGTCCATTGAGTCCAGGCCGCAACCCCCCTTACCTTACGGAAACTGCTTAAACAGCACAACTTTGAAATAAATCCAAATTGTTGCGGAGGCCACCCTAAACCCAACACAAATCATTGCTACAGGCCTGTCTCACCTCACTGCAGCGTATTGAGACGCAAGCTATGAGTTCACGTCGAGGGTTGAGTGTGAATGGTTGAAGACAATGGTACTCACTTTGTACTGGATGTGGTGCTCTTCTCGCTCTCGTCGCCAGAGGAGAGGTCGTGGTCGGAGCCAGAGTACCAACTCTCCTCGCTGCTCACCGTGCGCTGCGAAGGTTCAAGGCGACGTTGGTGGCCCGTGTCGTCCCACGAGCCGGCCCTCGCCCGCGGCTCATCTGCGGCACACATCATCACCATCCCCTCGTCAAACGTCCACTGGTACGGCCACCACATGTTGCCACAGCCTGCCTACTGTCCGTCCGTCTGTCTGGCTCACAATGACTGCACTCGCCCTCCCGCCTATCTCGCCGATAACGACACAACCCGTCATGCCGCTCGCTTATCGCACACATCTCGTCAGCCGCCCGGCTCTTTCGGCCAGTTTCACTTTGGACCCTACGATATATCGCGCCGCACCAGTCCCCCCCCCCTCCTGCATCTCTTTCCACGCCACATGCTCACACTTGCTGCAACATCATGTTGTAAACACTGCCGCGCGCCGCTGGACAATACGTTATTTTCAATAGCCTTACAATGGTCAACACGTATTGTAAATGTATGAGGAAAAATTCTTACTACAAATCATATTTGATCAAAATAATTGTAGAAACAGGTGTGCCTTAGTCCAGCCAGGCAGCAGTGTACACACAAATTACTAATTTAAAATTTATTTTTTCAAGTAATATGTGATGAGTTATCAGCTCGGGGAATGGTTTGAACCTCAGAATTAACACCTGGAACAACTTCAAGAGAATGAAACTGCGGTGGTTCGCATTGCCTTCCGCAGTATGGAGATGAAGGGACAACACAACACCGCCGTCTACCCGCGCGTGAGAGGCTCAAAAGCGAAGGGGCAGTAAGGTCGACCTTGAAGCGCGCTTCAAATGGCGCGTCGCCTCAATGAGCCGAGCGCTGAACTAGCGTGCAAGGTTCCCGCTGAACCGTTTTTACTATGGGACTTTCAGCGACAACACTATAATTTTATTTTACGCGACGAAAGGGAAAGAGTCGCTCTACAGGTCTATAATATTCAGAAAATCGTGAAAATGATTCTCTTACATAAAAATCAGCGTCAAAAGTCCCGATTCGGTCTCTTTCACACTAAAAAAAAACTACTTGTTAGGAACGATGACAGTTAATGGCAAAATTATATACCTGTACTAAGATCCTTAAATGCTTTTCGTAGCCTAACCACGTGGCAACATGTTGAATGGTTTTCGAATGAAATCAGGATTGTTAAAGGTCTACGCGCCTTTTCACGATTCTAGTAGACGGCGCACTTAACACAGGGGGGTAACTGTAGATTTCCCTACCCGGCCAGGAATTGAACCCAGAACCCTTGACCAACGGCCAGGAGCGCTAACCACTAAGCTCGGCGCAGCTTCAAATTTCACGAAGTGTGTCGAACCATATCTCAGCTACTACATGAAATATTCTTTACCTTCCCACACTGGCGCTAGTTCGTTCATGATCGAACGTGAGCACACAACGGACGCTGAATGTGTTTGGAAGAGCTGTTTACGACAGCCAATTTTTACCCTCTGAGAGTTTGTGAACCTGTTAGGAGAATGTTCATGAGTACCATCCTACAATTACACAACCTTGCTTTTTCATACTTTCGATGCTACTTTATGCAAGGTCACGGTGAAACCAGTTGCCTTCGTGCCCGCCCACAACCCCATACACAAATTTCCAGACATAGGATATAGTCATTTGGGATGACTTGGCACCAGTAAAGACAACTTAGGCCGGTATTCCTAAACAAAAAGTTAGGGTCTACATAAGCACTACCATCTCAGGCGCCAGAAAAGCAACGACAGAGACCTTACTCGCTGAGCGTATTCCTAGACGTGTTTGCGCCGTGTCCCAAGATGGTGCCAGGTAAGTCGCTGCTTATTATTCGCCGACCCGCGCCAGACTAGAAACAAATGAAGGCATG
>PNEQ01011986.1:0-40051 GCA_003012365.1 Medauroidea extradentata | reverse complement strand
GGTTATCATGGAGTAATACAATCCATGCGGCACCCGAGGAGGCCTTTTAGCGCTGCCGCCACTGTATTGTATTTCGCCGCCCTGCCCGACAGCCACGGCGCCGAGAAGCGAGTGGGAAGGGGGTGTCCTAGCTCCGCCACCACAGTATCGTACTACGCCGCCCAGCCAGACAGTCGCGGCTCGCAACATTACGATTTAGCAAGTTACTAAAAGGGCGTAGTCGAAGGCTAAGCAAGTTTATCTCACCATTAGTATGTAGACAAAGGAGTATAAGCCACCATAGCATAACAAAAAACGTCGTCACCGCACAAAACGTTTTCGTCTCCTGTAGTTGGCTCAATATACTTCTACCGAACGTTACTATTAGTAGACATAATATGAATATCCAGATTTCCACATTTCTGGAGCGAGCCAAAAAAAATCTTCATACTTCAACCAATGTTAAGAACGTTCCTAATTTCCATAAAAATAATTAATCCTTCCTCAAACTACTCGACTCTCCTTTGTCACTCCTGCTAGGCACACCTGCCGTAACCCTCCTAACAGACAACCTCACTGTAAATCGATACTATCTCTGGTCACGTCCATGATCTATGTACTAAAATTATAAAATATCACAAAATTCAAGGCGGGTCATGGAAGCTCTGGTGCAAAGTGCAAAGAACAAACACTCATTTAATACATAGATTATACTAAATAAACAAAAATAATTTATAACATGAATACTTTAAACCAAAGACATCACCGCTGTATGCCTTGGAAGCAAGCATATCAACAAAACAATGAAAATTTACTAAATCCTTTAACATAGCAAACGCTATGTTACAATGTCTTATTAAAACTGAATATACTAGTTCACAATACTGAACTATCACTAGCTCAAACAAAGTTCGAAAAATAAACTCTCAAGACTAATAGGTGTTTTAACAAATACTTTTATTTGAACATGCATAATAAATTATGAACATGTATACATATAGGTAATAAAGTTCAAAATTTTGTTGTAATCCGTTACGGCAGTTTGTGTGCTCGTGTATATCGTTATAAAAGTTTGTTGTTCTTCATCACACACATATATTTACAAATAATCCTAAATAACTATATTTGTACCATTTTACTTTGGTGCACCCTAAACCATCTACTTTTGTACTGATAACAAATAAAATACATATTTCATGTTATGATTCAGAATATCTGTATAAAACACACGTTTATCCACACAATGAGGGAAATCATATTCCAAAATAACGTGAATTGTCAAACTGAATGAAGTTTAAAAGTTACACAGTACATTAACTACTTGGTTTATGCTCATTATGACTACCACAGTAAATGACACTGCGTAGCAAAATTATATATATATATATTACTAGTCATAAATTGTATGATTATTACTCATGTTGGAACAGTGTTCTTATCAATCACTAAATAACCAAAATTCCACTACACGCATATCCTTCAGTGGCATTATTTTATCCAAGAATCAATCACAGTTTTCACGGGTTGTACATACTTAATAAAACATACATAAACATATAAATTTTAAAAATTTAATATTTTATTAAATGCTAGAACCTTTATTTCATGCATGATGAAGCTTCTATTGCTTTACTATTTGTTTATTTATTTAATGGCTTTGTTTGTGGCAAAGTTAAGGCTTTCGCCTTCTCTTACACTTAACCACGTTTCATACAATTAAAATCACAAATGTGTGACAAAGAAAAATAAAACTATAACTACAAGAAACACTTATATACACAATTAATACAGCAAAAATGATTCATTAATTTAGCTAGAGGTACTAAAAAATATTAACTGATTTTACATATGAATGAATACCGCAAGTATAAAAAACTAAGTTAAATATTTGTAGTGAAACTAAAAATACGCCATTAGGTGTTTTAAAAAAATATGCTATCTAAATATTCACGTATAACAACATAGCTATAGACTAATCTTCCTTCACAAAACTTTTTATTTTAATATTAGTTCAATGCAATAGAAAGATAAGCTTGTTTTTAAAATGGTTCTTTACGTTTATTTACTTTGTACTTTTCAGAACTATAATTTTTTAATTATCTTTTAATACCATCACTTTTGCGTTTTGTTTAACATTAAGTTATATCCACTTTGACTATTCACATGTTACATATCATTTACGTATTATATATTTTATTTTGTACTTTTCATTTAGCATTAGAAACTGTTTAATTATCTGCCTGGACATCGGCTAAGTCTGTAATACTTTTCAAGACGAGAGCAAACACGACGAGACTATCTTGTTTAGCTGAGGAGTTCCTCTTGACAACTCTTCAGTTTCATCAACTAACCCGCTCCATGCTAACTTATTATTGCACTGTCACTGAGGTTAACATTGTTATGCCAAATTTCAAGTCGATCGGATGCCAGAAAGTACTTTAAAAATGTTTTACAAATTTTGAACCGGAAATACAGACATGCTAACGAAGCAAGTTAAGCTTGTAAAAAAAAAAAAGCACTGTCCTACAGTTCCGGAGATAGACGACATGACACTACATCTTCCCTAGAATATTTCTGTCGGCTCAGTTTGTATCCAAACTAGTCCATTTGTGAACGACGCTTGCTCTAGCAATATACAGAATGTTCAGAAACAAAGGCATAATAAACATCTGAGGTAAATTCGAGACGAAAATGTCATACGACATTTTCCGTGCACAACGTGGCAACATTGCGCGGAGATTGTCCCTTTTTGCGCTCCAAGTGCAGGTATTATTTTATGTATGGTTTATCAAGCAAACGTAGAATCATGTTTTAAATGCTTGGGGTTTTAATCTGCGTCTAAATACGTACATCAGAACAGTAGTTGTAAGATAAGAAACACATCAACTTTTGCCAGCAACATTTTCTTCTGCTATTTAGCCCATGATTCGCATGGTGTAATTATCATGCGTTTATTTCTGGACATTCTGTATAAACACTGGAGTAGAACGGAGGTATTTGGTGGGCGTCAAACATATACACACTTAAAACTCGTGTGGATTGTATCATGAACGAAGAACGGCAACTTACGACACGTTTACGACATACCTCACCGGTAACTAACCCAAACAGTCGTTGGTAGAAGGCCAGTGGTATGCAAATGACCACTACCATAGATACTCCATTTGTAGCTCGTTTTATAGGCCTACACACGTTGCGCCTGGTTTAGGAAGTCTTAAGGCATGCCCTTACAGGCGCCTAAATAAATATACCCGTGTTTTCTCACGCTGGTGATTCAATCCGTTTATGTCGTACTGGTTCATCTACGACTTATATTACATATAGCATCGTTATTGTTATCACGTGTTACAAAGTGAGAAGTTTTGAAGCAGTTATTTTAACATCAATATCCTTCATTTTATGCTCGTGTGAATGTGACAATGATTCGTTGAAATTTGAATTGATTTTTGGAGCAGTTTGCGGTAGTTATCAATATTTATAATTTTGGCTTTTTTTTTTACTTTGGTTTTCAACGTGCCAATGACAAATTAAAAAAACTTAATGGTATTGAAGTACACAGCTGTACACAGCTGATTTTCTGTACGGACTGATATTCGATGTGAAGTACGCAATAAATACAGGTTGTGTCAGATGTCTCCTGCATTTGTGACGTAACTAATAGAGGCAACGTGCGAAAATATTGAAAAATGAATTTAAAAGGTTGGACGAAAAGTGCAGGCTATTAACATTACAGACACATTCACAATATTCGTTAAGTTGGCCGCCTGGGTTGACGTGTTTGGTGTGTTTGAGTCCAAGCTCGGGAGCGGTAAGGACGATGCAGCACACGCATCACGCCTCACTTTGGTCTCTAAGCACGAGTCGCAGAACAGACGTGCAGTATTCTCGCCGATTATCAGCCTCTATGATAAGATCTTATCATTTTCATTATAATATTAATAAAGACGGGAAAAATTCGCTGGGTCACTGACCTGTATGCTAGCTTTCCATAATATCTGTGAACTCAAGCCAACAACAGCTGTTCGTTGTTTCTCGCTGAGACAGTGAAATGGGCCCGCTGTTAGTTACATTCTTGTTATTGGCTCGTCTACTTCAAAGTAGTGTCAAATAAGTCAACGGTCATTTGTGAAGGTAGCACGAACTTATCTGCGTTTCTAGCTTGTGTCTGAAAGAAAGCGAACATTTTCAGGTCCCTAAATATTAAATATGAAGGTGAATTGTACAAGTCTATAAATTTTTAAAGATACTTCACCAAAATTTTCATACATAAACAGGACAGCCATATATCGATTTTCGCCATTTTCGGCAGCTGTAAAATAAGCTTTAAAAAGTAGTGCCGTACCTGACTTGGGTATATACACATGTAACATTATTTACACGATATACCTGAACAGCTATCACTCTCGTACGTGGAGGGTTTTTTTGAATACCCGTCAAACCGTACACTGCTCGGCAGCGTGAGAACGCGGCCACCTTTAAGTGAGTTTAATATCATCTCCCACGTGGCGATCTTTATAGTAGAGCTTGGAAGTATTTGTGACGTATCTCAAGTTCTGCATTACGCTCCTGTTTATATCTGATGGCATTGCCTTCAAGTCGATCACTGTTCGCGGCATACCTTGGTAGAAGGTGCCTTCAGGTATCGCCCGGGCGATTTCGGCCAAGGACAACGTCCAAAGCTAGTAGCACTAGTGTCAGAGCAAAGGCTCTAATAAAATTAAAAGTACGGCTATAAAATAAATGTATGTTCAGTTTCGTATAACTTCAGCAACATTCGAGAGTTACTTGTGGGCAATTAATGCTAATATTCTGTAATAAATATGTGTCAGAATTCAAGGCAAAGTTTCCAGTACATATGTCAGAATGGACGCCTCAGGTTATTTTAGAACTAAAAATGTCGACTGAGATAACATAAAACATTTACAACACCGTAAGCGGAGACCTTTGGACAAGTGGGGTGACTCTGGGACATTTCAAAATAAAATTTGTGTATATATGGTATGCCTGAATAAAGAAATTTACTTACTATAAATTCCCAATATTAAACATTCACATGCAATTTCATTAATAAATAATCACTGTTAATAAACACGGAAATTAAAAATAGTAGCCCATGATATGTCCCAAGGTCATCCCGCCTGACCAAAGTCACACCTCCTAACTGTACTTCAAACATCTTTCCCTAGTAACTGTCAAATATTACTTAAACTATGCGAAACATAGTTACTATAGGTTAGATTGGTTAGATAAAGAAATATTATTTTTATTGAAATAGTTTGCTGATAAACAAGGTGTAATTTTATTCGCAATGTCTTATTTTATTTGCAATGTATTATTTTGTTCGCAATATCTAAAATTATTCTGGAAATCGAATATCACAACAATAATTGCGAAAGCTTCCTAAATGAGAAATTACACCTGCTCTCGCCCCCTTGTTGATACTAACGTAACCGCAGAAAATTTCCTTAAATAATTAAATTTCTTTTAGCTTTCCAGCATGTTTAATTAACCTTCATCGGGGAAACTGCCTGGCCACACACTGTCGCCATGTAGAAAGAGATCAGACGCAGGTAATTAATACCGTTGTTTTTTGTACCATTCTCTTTTGTACAATCATCGTGATTTTCTACGTAGTTGAGAATTTGGCTGTGGACAGTTATGACCTACGTGCAATGCATATAAAAGGTAAAATATATATACAATCAGCACAGGCCTTTGGCCGACTTAAATACAGAATATTTTTAGGTTTTAGGTGTACATAATATTAAATGTTCTTTACCTGAGTCATCTTCACATTCCATCCCTGCAATGAGGTAGCAAAACATCACGCCAAACATACTTAGAACTCTACCATTATTAAACTTTACTCTCATTTAGAATTAAACTAAATTTAGTTATTCTTATTTTTCTTCACGATGTTTAAAAGTATTAATGAGGAATGTTGCAAAACGAGAGGAAACATCTCGGCGCAGAAAACAAGAAAACTAATAACGACCCCAACTACTAAAATGTAGAAGTATGTCTGCAGGTGCTCCAGCGATAAAGGGATGATCTCGTCGCCCATGTCGGCAAATGCAGAGACAGACGTGATGGACGATATGAGCTCCTGCCGACCCTTGTTGGCGAAGCCCAGGTCGTGCAGACCGACGACGAAGGCGTTCAGCCAGGACCTGAACGGGAAGTGCTTGCGAGTCCTGAACGTGTACATCAAGGACATCATCCCGCCAGGAATGACGTGCAGCAGCGGTCGGTTGCCTTCGTAGTTGTCGTGGTTGTAGGCGTCGAAGAGACCGACGAGTCCCGTGCTCATGACGCACACGTTGCGCGCCGTCTTCGCCATCTGCACGGCCGAGGCGTACGTGTCGACGAAGATCGTGTTCTGCATGATGAGGCGCGTCCTGGGGTCGGAGAGGTCGGCGCCCGTCGCCAGCTCCGTCGTGCTGATGGAGTTGTTGGACGCGACGTTGAAGGGGATGGCCACCTGGAGGGACGCCGCGACGGCCTCTTCCAAGGTCTCGTAGTCCTTGAAGAACTGTGGCACCATGATGTAGCTGGAGAAGGATCCAGTGTACGCGTTGTTGAACACGATGTTGAACACCATGCCCGAGATGAAGAACAGGCGAATCGGCGTCGAGTCCAAGGGGTGCTCCGAGGCGCCGACTAAGAACATCCGAAACATTTCCAGAGGCAAGAAGTTAGGAGTTTTTGTGGCAAACACATGGTAAGAAAATAAATAGCAAGATAGGGTCAGAACGATCATGAAGAGAATGTAAGCAATCCAAGTATCCAAGGTGAACGGCAGGATCGCGTTCATCCACATAGGCATTTGTTGTGCCTTTGGAACGACGAAAGCAGAAACGTCGTAGGAAAAAGGGTACGTGGTAACTTTGAGAAATTCTGGTCGAAATAAAACGTAACCGTTTGCATGATACCCCGGTTCATTGAAGTACGACTTGGGAATTGACCAGTGAGATACGTTGGTTACAGAATCACTCCTGGTTACGATGGAGAAGTTGAATATTCTGGCAAAGCTCTCGGCCATCAGATAAATTGGTCCAGAGTAAGAAGTTTCGCCGTTAGATTTGTGGTTAACATAAAGGAATGGTGGGAAATGTATCATGGAGATCATTAGCGGGAATCCGTGGGTGTTTGTCGGCTTTCCGCAATAAATACAACTGCTCTCTGCCTTTCTGGTAATATCTTTAAGTTTACCGCCATCATCAAATGGATCAAATTTCTTAACCATTACTTTTTCTGCCTCGAAATCCGGCGTCTTTTGCGTATAAACAAGTACGCAATTCAACACTTCAAAATTTTCCCACGAATTTCTTAAAATCATTTCTATTTCTGTAGAAGATTTTTCTACGTGTTTCGCTAGTACGAAAACAAAGAAGTATTCCGGATCCCACAACGATTCAGAAGAAAGAATCTTTAAGGAGTGTAGAAAAGTATCTTCTTTAGCTCCGTCTGAAACAATTACAAAGCCTAATCTTCCTCCTTCAATCTCATCGGCTGACATTGAGTCAGCTTCGGATGGGCTTCCAAAGTCCAGTCCAAAATCAAGTGCATCTTTGGATGCACCTTGACCTTGTGAATTCTTCTCATTTATTATAGTCGTGACATTTCTGTCGGTGACGTAAACTGAGTTAGATAATAGCGTCTGAATGACCGAAAATATTTCATCATTTGGGCAGAAAGAGGCCTCGCAATCAGCCACCACAATAACCTTGCTTACCCTGCTGCTGAAATGCTGGTACACCAGCAATACTGTTCTCACGAGATTGCTGTTCATATGTTTGACGTTGTTTACAATCGCTTCACTTCCTGTAACACTCAAGGAACTGCTAACATTGCTCAGTGAAACTGTAAGTACCAGAAGGAACAGCATTTCCATTACTTGTAGGTCTATCTGAAATAAAGGCAGAATTGTGTGTTAAAAAATATCACTCACTTAACTGTAGGAATGAACTAGAAAACAAAGTTCAGTGTCAGCTAAGGCCACCGAAAGCAGAATTTTGTATCAGTTATTTATTCTACTTAAAAAGACGTTTTCAGTTTGTTAAAAGACGTTTTCAGTTTGTTAAAAGACAGCCACTCTAGTTTTTTAATTACGAAGTGTGTCGCTAATAATGTGATTATTTTCATTAAACGGGTTATTCAAAATAGATTGTACTCGATTTGCATTAATCTTGTTGCTCCTCAGGCCCAATCTAATACAATTATATTTTCTTACTTACCAAAACTACTATAAAAATACACTTCTGTGAGAAGTATCAGTTTAAAAAATAATAAAATAACATGGAGAGCTATATAGCTGCACATTCTAAATTGCCCTTTAGAGTAAACCCAGCCGAATGTATAATGTAAATATGCACACGGAGTAAAATAATTTGTGAAAAATTACTTATGCCCTTTGCGCTACTAGGCAGTTATTTATATAATTACGACAGTTATGTAACCGATTTACTAGGATCTGTTATTTTTAAATCCTATTTCCCTAACAAATTATAGTCGTTCGTTTAATATTCTTATTGTATGCATGTATGGCATTTATTTTTTATATACATTTGAGTGTTATATTTTTAACTTGGTAAATGACCTTTACCGATATCGAGGCACTAAATAGGACTATACTCTGTCCACTCTAAAGTTGCAGCAAAATGAACAATTCTAACGAGATTAATCAAAGCAATTTAATTATATTTTGATACCTTACATTGTGATTGTGACGTAGCATAGTTACTTTCCTTTTTTCAATATTTCAAATGAAATTTACGCTGTGCAAAAAAAGTAAATGACATGCAATTGGATGAATTAGCTGCAACCTTAGAATGGATGGAGTATAAATCAGGACACCTTAATTTTGTAGTTTCCTTCGTAAATTCTTTATTTTCAAATTGGTAGCCATTATACAAATTTATGGTGCAATGGAGTATAACTCGGGAACCATACAGCCGATTTAAACGACATTGAATACTTCCACACGTCGTTATTAAACATAGCATTTAAATATGTTTAGTGCCCTGAAATAAATCGTTGTATAAATAAAAGTAAATAATTATAAAATATAGCCCGTATCGTGAGAAGAGGTATAGTTGCGTATGTGGTTAGAAAAGAAAAGCCACTTATTTTGAAAATAGCAGTTGTGTTAACATTTTGGATTGCTTTACTGTGTATATCTTACCATTTAATTTTAAACTAAATAAATCTTACCATTTAATTTTAAACTAAATAAATACATACACCAAAATCGTATACTACATGAACTAAGGCAAATGCGAATCTTATTTTGGTCGTCTTTTTGTAATGGCATACCACATGTAAAAAGATTTTTGTCATATATTGTTAAACAACGAACCAATTCACACCGCACATGCCACGAAATAAATTCTAAAGTAAGCCATGTTAACGTTTACGATTGAAATAACAAGGATAATCAAGTCACTTGGGGTAATACGTGACGTAAATGGAACTCATTTTATTTACCAATGTCCGAAAATTACTCCTTACTTCTTAAAAAAGAGTAGAAGTTGTAGGCAAACCGTTGCCAACCAACTTCGTGTCCCATACGTTGTATGTAGGTTTCAATGTTTATAAATAGCCTCATTTGACGCGTAGTTAATACATTATCATGTCTGGATATTGAGGGGATGCATGATTTCAAGTTATATAGTGCATCAGCTCACTACGACTGGTGTGTATACGACATTACCCACTTCTAAAACACTGTCTAAACAACCGTGGATGATTGACACCCATTCACGGTACGGTGAATGCACCATTATTCAAACTGTAAACATACAAATATTTAGTATTATTAATCACAAATCTATGAGTTTGACCGTATCCAAAAAACGTAATAGGAGAGCTATAATTATTATAAAGTCATTGGAAACTATTTTGTCATTTTAAATTAGGGCGCGGTCTATAGCAATTTTCATCATCATTATTTTATTTTGTATTGGTACCAGATATTTTTTTTTATTGTAGACAAAAATGTGACTAAATTTGGCTCTTATGAAATTTTTTTATCTCTCATAGTTTTCGCGTAATGGCCTGTTAAAGTCATATTTTGCATGTTTCCGTTTTAACGACTACACTAAAACCAACTGATATACCTAACTAAAAAAAATCACAGTGGATAAAGACATTGCAGGCTACAATGACATGCTCATAAAATTAAAGAATAAAAATTATTTGAATTTTAAAAAAATATTAAAACTAAAAATAAAAATTTGAATTATTCAATATATATATATATATATATATATATATATATATATATATATATATATATATATATTTTTTTAAATACAAATAATGTTTATTCTTTAATTTTATGAGCATGTCATTGTAGCCTGCAATGTCTTTATCCACTGTGATTTTTTTAGTTTGGTATATCAGTTGGTTTCAGTGTAGTCGTTAAAACGGAAACATGCAAAATATGACTTTAACAAGCCGTTACGCGAAAACTATGAGAGATAAAAAAATTTCATAAGAGCCAAATTTAGTCACATTTTGTGTCTAAAATAAGAAAAAAATATATGGTACAAATAAAAATAAAATAATGGTGACGAAAATTGCGGTAGACCGCGCCCTTAAACACTCGGACACTTTAGTATTAAAATAATTTCTCACGGTGTACATATCAGTATTTTTTCTCGCAGCGGTTTCTCGACACATGTACTTTAGTTACGAAAACTTAACAGACGAGGTAATGGTTACTCAGCAACAATCCGAGCATGATGTGGAAGAAAGTGACAACGCGGCAAATAGCGATACGGAGCCACTTGTGTCGCACGCAGACGCCTTGGCTGCCCTTGAACTCTTCTTGCGCTATGTTGACAGGTTTACATCTTTCCGTCAGACGAAACTTACCGACTTTATGAGAAGTCACACCAACTAATATCTAGGACATTATGAATGTACTGTGCAGTAAATTATGCCAAAAATGTTCTACACACTGCAACATTTTGATACGCAATTATTTAAATGGAAAACAGAAATTAATACAGTAGTTTAAATTTCGTTGATTACATATTATTGTTCCTTGCACGCTTTTTCGTATTATCGAATGTTCAGATTAACGAGGAACATATTACAAGGACTTCACTGTACTTTGTTCGTGCTTAAGCTATTGCTTATGTAGGTATCTTCCAAGATACTTACAATTTTGTAAAATTTAACCCAGAATAACTAATAGAACTTCTTCTCTCACCTTTGCCCTCCAATCAACAGTCGAGCCACCAACTTGTGTTGTGAGCCAAAGCTGCAACTAAAGCAGTTGCCTCTGAAGAGTTGCATCAACAAAGTCGATATAACGTGACCAAACAAAATGGTAGTGCTTTCAGGTATATGATGTGAGCAGTCAACATGTCGCCATAATCTATGGAAAACAATCAGTTTATATCAGGAGCGTGAGGATCTCATTTCACTGATGGTTGCTACGTCTAACTCCGTGATTTGTCACGTCAGGACGCCTAATGGTTCAGCGTCGAAGAAACTACCAAGGCTTTTATTGGTTATTTCAACACGCCATTTTATCACTGTGTTGTGATAATGAAACTGCTTTATAAAACATCCCAGCAACTCGGGACTGATGAATCATAAAAAAATCCGTACATGTTTTGGTCGACAACTAGGCAGGTCGATAAATCATCACTCGTTAGAAGCAGACACTATTACATAATTTTCCAACAGGAAAATCTAGGTTACTGATATAATGAACCCAGAACATATAGTACAATACCGAACAGAATGCTGATAAACATTAATTTCAAATTTTTGGAAGAACCGGAAGCATGCAGTGGTGTTTCGACGATGATTTCACAATCAATTTACTTTTTTTTTCTTTCCTGTGCCGTACTGCTTATATTAATGGGTATTACAGAAATACCTTTGTTGGCGTGATCTGAAACACTTGTTCAATGCAAACACCTAGGCAAATTATCAGCGAATGTTTCTCACTTTCCACCATTTTAACTCAGGCAGAAACACTTGTTTGAAAGCCACTGCTACAAAATAACAGTTTTACACACTAGAAAGCCTTGTTAGAGTTCATCTTTAAAGACATTTATCCTGCTCCATATGCTCATGCAAATGTCTCCATCTACTAGGTTACTTATTTATAGAAGTCGATCATTAGATACCGTAAATTGTAATAGAAAATGCTACTTAATATTGGTGCACCAAATATCCCGCTGCTGTTTATAAAATCAACACGCATCAATCTGATGCACTTATATTGTAGGTAAATTTCGCTTAACTCTTCCAGACGACTAATAAGTCTATCCTTGCTACATTCTCAGCCAATGGCGGAGGAATAATGTCGAATATTCAAAAAATATTTCATGCAGGCCATACATCACCATGCCTTTTCGTCTCTCTATTCGAACCAATAATGTCGACTTCAATTATAGCGAAACCATCACCGCTAAAGGGCCCTTCAAACAATTAAATTTTGTTTGAATTTTCTTTATAATTTATTAAATTCAATTCATGTAAAGTACCTTGTGACGTCAAAACTTGTATTTTATTTAAGTGACTGTCTTGAATTTCTTCAACTTACTCTCTTTCGAACATGTTTGAAATTTTCTTGAATTGAAATATTCAAGAACAGGGAAGTCTTTATTCTGGTAGTGATATTTCAGATAACGCATAAGTAGGATTTTAAATGAGAATTAATTTGCATAAAAAGCTAATGTGACGTCATCATGGCATTACATGGGAAGCGGCAAATTGATTTCAATAAATTTGAAAGAAAATTCATGCACTATTTAAGTGTTAAGGGGCTTTTAAGTAGAATTAACGACAATAACAAATTAGAGAAATGCTTGAATTGTCTTCCATGTTATACTCTACATTCAAGTATTACCAAAGGTACTGAAATAATTCTAAAAGATAAATTATTGGGAAAATTAAAATAAATCAAAGATGGAGGCGTGTTTTCTACTTTTTCTGATATTGTTTTCACAATCGTCCATCGTGTTTCAGTAAATATTATGATATCTTTAAAAAAAGCTATAAAATTAAATTAAAAGGATAGTTGTTTAAAGTTAACGTAAAATAAATTTGGCAAACAGAAGTACAGTATTGGATATACGCTATTGCTTGCGAATGTTGGTCGCAGATCTCTATAGTTAATTTAAAGGACAAAGCACGAGTCATTTTATGTGACTGTAGATTTTCTGCAACTCAACAATCGCAAACAATAGCGTATATACAATAATGCACTTCAGTTAGTCATACATACCACAAAATTTATTGTCATGTAAGTGCGCTTAACACACTTAGTATAACATATATTTTGGCTTCGAAGAAGATGTGGTATTATTATATATATTTCGGAAGTTTCCCAAGAACATTTTTAAAAGCAACTAAATTTTCTAAAATTATGTCCTACCAACATTTTTCTAAATTTATTTTTGCTCACTGGATGCAATCGTATTCGAGTTTTCTTTGTATGTATTTATTTTGTTTGCATCGCAATGCTGTAATATTGTATTTACACAACTGTTATCTCATGAACCTGTCCGCATTAAATATTTGTGATTGGTTTTACATGGAAACCACCGAGGGTTTTTTTTCCCACTAGTTTTAAGAATTTCGTACAAAAATGTTATGCCATTTCTACATGAAGTTACCATTCCTAAGTACTGGTATTTTTAAATATAACTCGCCGTGTTGCTTTCTTCAAACTATCTCTTCCCTCTCGTCTCTCGCCAGAAACGCTACAGTATTTCAATTAATATAATTAATATTTTCTCAAATATGCTCGACATGCCACTTGACTTTCTACGTCAGCCTTTTATTTACGTACTACTCGACTTGCTGTCTTGTTTTCTTTGTACACTCTAAACTAATCTTGCATTAGATTCGTGCAGCGTCTGTTTGCTGATTGTAGTCGCCAGAATCTTAGCCACCCGTGTAATTATCTACATGAAACATAAAGTCCAATATAAAAATTTCTTTATTAATATGAAATATGTACAATGAAATAGTACTGGAATTATCATCAAAAGGGAAGCATTTAGTTGCAGAAAAAGATTTATAAAGAGGAAAAAAGAAAAAACTTTCTTTGCCATTTGCATATTACAAGTAAACGTAATTAATTAGTTACTTTTATATAGCCCAGTAAGGCAATTATCAGAAAACCGTTGGACTTTATATAGTATGAATGATATAGGATTTTGTGATTAAATATAGAGTATGCATAGCTTGCTGATAAATAAATATGCCTTATTCAGGGGTAACTTTGGACATGTTGGGTGACTTTAAGGTATTTCTAATTATTATTTTACAAAAAAATTGTATCACATCCCGATTGCGGATTTTATGAATGGGAGCCCGCAGACAATCTGCATACCCGAAGTATGACATGAAGTGAGGTCTTACGATGGAGCAGCGCCAGAATGAGGGAGGCGGAGGAAACGGGAGATCCCCGAGAAAACCCGCTTGGTAGCGACATCATCCTACACGATTATCACGTGCGAAAGTCCAGGGTCCGACCCCGCCGAGGATCCAACCCGGTACGCCGTGATGGAAGGCGAGTGGCCTGACCACTTATTTTGTTGACTTAGTAGTTTGTACTTTATACGATGCATTTATGTAATTACTCCTGAACCCAAGGAAGTGAATTTAAATATTACCTCCCCGGCCTGGACTCGAACCCAGGACCCTTGGCTCAGTAGCCAGTAGTAGTGGTAATCACTTTTTATTTAATGTTAGGCTCCTTGGCGAGGTCTCAACATCACCAACGAGCCAAACCTCCCCCCCCCTTTTTTTCTACTTTATTATTAGACAATTCCCCAGTTGTGACAGTTTTATTGACTCTGACAATTGAAATGACTCGAACGGACAAACACAAAATTTTACACCCAGCCAGACCTGGGAATCGAACCCAGAACCCCTCGTACCAAAGTCGGCAGATCAACCAACTTTTTTTTTTATGTTTGGTACAATGGCAAGGCTACCAAACATCCCCCCCCTTTTTTTTAAGTTATGTAAGCAATGCATTTCCCCAGTATCTTTGTATCGTGTAGTTGTCGTTGTAATGGTAAGGTGTCTTCTGGCACACAGACAAGACGAACACAAACACCCAGTCCTGAACCCGAGGAGGTGGTTGTAAATGACACCTCCCCGGCCGGGAATCGAACCCGGGATCCTTGCCTTAGCAGCCAGGAGCGCTAACCACTGAGCCAAGTGGCCGGACTCACCAACTGAGCTGCGGGGGTCGGCTTCCACTGAACTAAGCGGCTGGACACCACTCGGCTACTGCGGCCTCCTATATTTCAAATATATGGTAACTTTGAATAACCAAATTGTCTTGCGATAAATTCTTGATTATGAATATCCACGTGATGTTTAATTAATGCTTACTCACAGTTGAAAGTTATGGAAAATAAAAATATTATAAAAGTGTCTCAATGTCACTCACATGTCCAAATTCACCCTCGCTTACGGTATGTATGGTATTTTTGGACACATCATTCTCATGTGGCACACAAGAAACATGTCAAAAACGAACAAGTCTGGACAGCAGTGAAAGTGTTCATAAATGACTATAATTACGGTGGATGTAATGGCATATTGGAGACACACGCTACTGCTGTGCAATGCCGTCTCAGGAAATTCAGAGTGAAACCAGAAAACCAATGACGGAAAAACAAGCCTAATTGGCTGTTTACGTACATAAATAACAAAATCTGAAAATACCAAGATGAACTGTGGAAAGTCACAGTGGAAACAAAACGAAAATTAAAAGTAATTCGCCTATGTTCTGTGTTTTCTTCGTGGTTTCGTCTAGTCTTATATCTATGACATAGCTGTCGGGTTATCTTGTTTTGTGTGTAGCATTATCTTCGTTTTACTGGTCTGCTGTTTTTATTGTTATTTTGTTTTGAAATTGTAATTAATTTTCGTTCTGCGCTCTCTGTAATTTGACGAAATTCCTCTTGTGATTTTTCAGAGATGAGAAAAGATTTTGGTCTGCACTTTACATCTAAATATTAAGCGCTGGTGAGGAGTGGCATGTTGTGAGTATGGAGCAGCGCCGGAATGAAAGGGCGGGGAAAACTGGAGATCCACGAGGAAACCTGCTGACCAACGACATCGTACGGCACGATTCCCACATACGAAAACCCGAGGACTGACCCCGTCGGGAATCGAACCCTGACCACCTTGGTGGGAGGCGAGTGTTCTAGTTACCACGTCAACCGCTGTCCCGGGGGTTATATAGGTTTAAATTTGAATGTGTATGTTGACTACATACAATTTAGCCTCTTTTTCCTTCGTCGATTTTGTTCACTCTTAAATTCCTAAGGTGACATTGCACTGCATGGATGCACGTCCATTATTAATCTTTACCTGTATTGTGGACGACATTAATTACGGTGGAACATCCGCGGCATCTTGAATTAACTTAAATGTTGTAATAACTTCCTTCTGATTCATTTTTGGTTATTTGGGTATGTTAGGGCGTAGATTATTGTATGACGGACAGTTTACGTTAGTATAACAATTACAAAATTGTGTCCTTCGTTTGACTTGTGGCATAGCAGATATTTAAATTTCAAAATGTTCCTTTTTGCAGCTAAATCAATCAAAGGATTCAATCAATGCTACAGTGTTATTTTTTTTTAGTAAATTACAAAGGCATTTCTTTGAAGTTTTTTTAACTTGCGTAAATGTAAAAAAATTCCTTGTAAAATTATTTGTTTACTACGTTATAAGGACTTTCTTTGTTAAAAATTAGGAAAGATTTGCAGTCTGCCAAAATCACATCCTCAGACATGCATTTTTTCTGGAATTAAGTGATGATTCTTACTGAGAAATAAATAGAAAACGAAACATACACAAAAATTTTTAATAAATCCATACAGATGGCGGCCGACTGTCCATCTTGACAAGACTGTGTAAAGTAAGGAGGGAAATTTTCATCTAATTCGGTTGAAGAAGCACGCACTGTTCTTGCAGTAACGCTGGACACTCCAACTTAGGCAAATGCCATGTTATCAGCTTGTATACAGGGTGAGTCAGGACTTAGCGTTTTGGTTTTACGTAGGGATAGGTTACGTAGATGTAAGTCGAAAATTCGTCAAAAATCTACTTTATACATATATCTAAATTAATGAAAAACTTATTAGTATTTAATTGTATTGAAACTTTTCAAAGTGCCGTTGATTAAATTCAAGTAGTGTTTTCTTCATGGTAAATAAATTACACTTTATTTTCGCGGTGTATTACACCCTCTATAATTCGTTTTACAAAAAAAAATTAAACGTATTTTCAACCTGCTTTCACATAATGCTACCATCACACAAAATTAACATGCTGTTTATCTGCAATATGCGTAGTCATCGATGCAAGCCTGTCAACTGGCTCCACACGACGCTGTGGCAGCGTGGAGGCTTGATGATTGACGTGAGTTGTTAATACAATCCCTTCCTCGTGTGTATGTTGTGTGTAGACACATATCTTCATGTGTATTTGTATCAGTTCACAGCAGCAACGTCTGAACATAGGCCTACTAAGAAATGTCATCATAGTAAGAAATAAAATAATAAAAATTTCCGATTTTCTTTTCGATACTGTATCTAGTTTTCATTACTTACCACTAATTTTTCAACAAATAATTTTTATTTATTTTTATATTAAATTAGATATGTCAGTGGTCTCTCACTTTTTTTTAACATGAAAAATATATTGGTCATGTTGTATTAAAGGTTTATGAAGTATCTTATGCAGTCTTTTCTTGCTGTAAATATAGCTTATTTCTGTGATGAAGTTTTTACCATGCGTCACTATAATTGTAAAACCTCGTAACTCCATTTTTTATGGATGCACAAGGACAGAGAGAAATATAAGTTTTTTTTTTCTGTGGCGAAATAAAACATTATTTTTCATAACATTATAATAAAAGAACTCTTTATTATTACTTTTAAACCAAATTTTGGACATACCACATTGTTAAGATTATTTAAAGAGACAAAAGGCAAAACACGATATAAATTAAGTTGTGAGGTTGTACAATTATGGTGAGGATGGTTGAAAGGCATCATCACTCTCCACGAGCTTCAAATGCTTTTTAATGTTCAAGTAAACACGTATTTTTTTTTCTATTTTTTGTGACACTATTACACATGTGACCATTATGTGAACGTACGAAAAAAACACACATCGGAAAAGAACAGAATATCACTTAAAACACTGTTTCTTAGCCCTCGAACATAGATAAGGAATGTCTTTTCAGACTGCCGTACTTCAAAATGTACTAACAGGACATATGTAGAACTTACATAAAATCGTACACTGAACATTACTACAGACTTTCCAACAATAAAATTATATGGTTGCCGCTTGAAGTCACATAGTAAAACTGGATCGGCGTAAATCTTGCACGCTTCTTCAGCTCCTAGCTCGTAGTGATGCGGCATGTGATACAGGGAAGAAATTTTTTTGTAGCAGCTACATAATATTTTGTGGGTATTTACCCTGCAAAATTTATGTTGTGGTCACCACAAAAACATTTCCTTGACACCACCAAAGTATTGTGGCTACCTCAATCTTATTTTGTGGTTACTACAAGATAATTTTGCAGGGAAGACATTCTACAATAATAGTTCTTTCAGTGTACGCGCTTGAAGGTCGCCCTTATAGCTCCACCTCTCTTGGGCCTCCTGTGTGGAAAACCACTCAAGAAAGGCGGTGCCCTTAATTTCTGAAACCAGTAAGGTTTTGAAGTCGAAATGTCGTTTTTCACAATTGTAGGAGTATAAATGTTTGTTCAGTTGTATAAATGGCATTATCAAAAGCTTACCTGGTGGAGTAGTGCAGGTTACCTCCGTCATGAGATCATGGGTTTACAATCACCAGGATTTTATAATCGCCGGTAAAGCTATTCAGTGATTTAAGACGGCGGGAACCCAAAAACTAATAGGCCTATATATTTTATGACTGGATTCAGTTTCTTGGACGTACTCCATTACAAATTGAATGACTGTCAAAGAAAACTAAACAAATAAAAGCAAAACCATAAAATAAGCAGAGTATGCATTAGTCAGCAAGATACATAGACAACGTGAAATTCCAAGATGGAATCGGGTCAAATAAAAACAAGGAACAAACAGATAATAAATGAAAATAATAACAAATATAATAAAATAAAAAACCAAGTAACATGCGACACAACGATGAGATGAAACAAAAAACAAAGTAGATATCAGACACAAACAGAAAAATAACAAAAAGACACAATAAATAGACGAGACAAAACGCAACAGATAACAGACATATACAGAAAAGACAAACGACACAACGAAGAGACGAAACAAAACACAGTAGTTTTCCAGACAGACAGTTTACGACGTTTCGGGAACTGGAATCTGTTCCCGTCATCAGGTAGACACTTGTGTTAATTTAGTGAGCATTGTGCCCAACTGAACGCCTGCTAATACCTGTAAGAAAAATACAAGTCTCAATGACTAATAATTCGACTTATGCCCTTCTTACCGCCCTCTAAAGAATTGTTTGTTATCACCTTTGGATGATTTCAGCGAAAGGTGTGTACGACAAACTGTTATGTTTTGTTATAGGCTGTTCACTTTAAAGGGAGCTCTGCCTAACACTTATAATACTTAACATTTGCATTGATTGGGGCAACAGAAATAAAGTTTAGAGAGCTGTGAAGTGTATACACTAGTTTCTAGTTACATGGAAGTTTTCGTATTTACAATATTAAAGATGAAGGCATAGTGGCTAAAGACATGTAAAATTCGCGTTATTTTCTGACAGCTGACTAGACTCCAAGTGACTATAGGCACGTTCGACATCTCCCGCTGGCCGATATTGTCGCGACTTGCCGCGCAGAATGCTTACACGGTAGACGTAACACACGTAAATGACAACACATAAAAGTTCGTGGCCAATTGAATCGCATATTATGCTCTGTTATGTATAGGAAAGTGAAGTTTCGTCTGCTACCAAATGATCACGCGAATTTGGCATGTATATAATAGTGACTCACAGAAGATTGTAAGCAGTTCTGAACAGCCTATAAATACGTTCCTTTGCTAGGGAATGTTTCTGAGTCGCAGACAACCAACAGTTACCTCTGTTGTCTAAGAGAGTTTACTATTATAGCCTATGTTGTACTCAGCGTAATGTCTGGTCTACAAACGTGTGTATAGCTGTGTTCGTATGTGTTGTCCTCGTCTGTATTCATCATTGTCGCCACATTCATGCACCATGTTTGATCCTTGTCTGTTCGGTTTTCCTTTCCGTTTTTTTTTTCATTATATACTGACTATATTCCTATTTCGGAATTACCTATTTGTGTGTTAACTACAGCCATTTCTAGTTTTTTTTTCTCTTTCTCGTTCTTGGCCCTTTCCTGTAACTGTGGGTTTTCAGCATGTCAACAATATTCACTATCAATGGGGTATATACAGCAAAACACTTACGTTTGTTTTTGTTCGTTAACCTATCGCAATGTGATAACGTCGACCATGGGTTCACCCGGGATTTAGGCTTGGGGAGGACATAATACCTAGTAAATAACAAATTCTGCAAGGTGGATCTCGACAAATCTCGTATACATTACGGTACGCTGGTACAGAAACACAAATTAACTCACTTTGCTTGCAACAATCGCTCAACACACGTGCACATATAGCACGCACATAAATTAAAATTTAAAAAAGAAGTAACTTGGCCCCTTTAGGAGGGGTGCGGATTCCATGTCCTACCCCCCTGGGTGAAGCCATGGTGTGACGTCACAAACAGCATCGCCACCTCCGTGATGTCTTCTACGTCTGCAATGTCTCTTGATGGCTGTTCTTGTAGTTTAGTGCCAGGTGTATGTCATAACTGCAATCAGTGTAGATACGACGTAGGCAAGTAGGTGCACAAAACTTCAGGACATAAGAGACGACTAATCTGTGAGCATCAAACCAGGACCCACCGTTTTGAATTTATGCTTTTCTTATGTTAAATTTAAAGAGAGTTTACCAACATTTCCATACGACTCGATGTAAATTTTGTCTTGCAAAGCTTTTAAAAAAATAAAACTCAAATTTATTTGTTAATTTTTAACAATTAGGCTTCGGACATCAGTAATTTTTTCTTGCGAAAGGTTTCAAAAATGTTACTCAATATAGTGGTCAAAATGCCGAGTTCAGAAAAATGTGCCAAGCTATGCCCTGCGACTTATTGTTTCCTTACACAACATTACATTTATCGGTTACGTATATAGTCACCTAAGTTCTGTAACCGCTATATGACCGCTACCGATTAGTGATACCCCTTAAGAGCGATACGCCTTCCGAGTGTGAAGCCATATATTTGTGCCTTCCTAGCGTGAAGCTATGAAGTTTAAACAGGGGTAAACGTTTAAAAAAATTACTTTACAATGAGTTAACTCTTATTCTTGTAAGAATCGTTTGACAAGAGAATCTTAGCAAAGTTGTTTTTATACGTACAGAATATAATGTGATTTTTTTTTAATTTACGTTTTACAAAAACCTATATAAACAAATAATCGTTCATTCTTGCTATAGCAATAGTAAATAAGAATTCTCATACTTAAATTTTTCGAACAATGTTATTTACGTTTGAAATTGGTCAAGTGAGAATTAATTTACTTTTACTAAGTGCCTGTAAACTTAATATTGAGCGCCTGAAGATCAAAGAACCAGGAATATAAAGTTAAGAAGCCGTGGTTTGTATAAATGAAACATCCCAACATTCATCTGAAGATATTTCTGCCGGATTTCTTCCGGATTGCCGGAACAGGTATCAAACACGAATAAACGTGTTTGTCAGTATATTTCCCGTGAAAATTACAAAGTAACACAGAATGTAGCGAAGTTAATGTTCCCGAACGCTTCTGATGGTGAATTGTGTACGTACATTTGAAAAATAAGTATATTATCCCCACGTTGGTAGTTTGTTCAGATTGTGAAACTTGACCACTTTCAGCTGGCATGCGCCTAACGTACGCAGTATGCACAGCATAACTGCTGTGCGTGTTGCCTATGATCTAGGTGTACTTCGTAACTTACGGTGCTCCGTGAGTTATAGGAACGTTTGGAAACTCGCCTAAACACTTTGGGAGGTAAATCCCAGTTCAAAATGAACAATTATGTAGTGAAACGTAAAACCTAATTCAACCGTAAAGAGGTGTTACTCTTGAAATTCGAATTTAAAATTTGTATTTTCCTAAAATGCCGGAATAGGCATTTGCCATAACCAGACTATTAGAACAATGCTTACTGGTATGGAAATCAAAACAATCGTATCAAAACCGTCCGTCTAATACAAAATAGAAGTCACACATTATTACATACTATTTTTTCGGTGGCTTGTATTATGGTGTTTTTTTTTTTTTTCGGACGGTTTTAATATTGGTCTATCGACAATTTATTCTTCGCTATAAAACTCTGACCCCAGCTTCAGATTCGGAATTTCGCTAGTCCTTTTATTCTGACCAAGGTGGTTATTTTCTACAACCAAAAGAGAAAGGGCCGCGGTGGTTTAGTGGTTATACCGCTCGCCTCCCAACACGGCAATTTCAGTTCGATTCCCGGCGATGTCGGCTGCCGTTGGCCAGCGGGTTTTCTCTAGGAACTTCCGTTACCCTCCCCTCTACCACCCTACATTACCGAGCCTCTTTGCTATCGTCCTTCCGAAGACAGCGAGCACTTAAGTCTCCCAATTCAGAAGTCAATATTTCAGTCCACGCCAGGCAGTTTTACAGTGATTTTGAAGATATTTTTTAAGCAACATAAATTTCATATCGAAGAATCCCTACACTGTTTTCTAACGAATATAATAGTTTGTATCAAATATTTTTGGTAGCAATAAACCTCATAGTTTTCCTGAAGAGTGCGTTTGTGTTTGTGAGGCGAAAAACGACGAAGTGCTGCGAGTGACGCCGGCCGGCACATGGATCGTTAGATCGCTTTTACGCCCAAAGTCGGAACTGCGCGCGCAGTGTACCCGCTGTAACGTTTTTACTGTTCAGATCATTCGCCTCCCACCAATGTGATCCGGGTTCGATTCCCGGCGGGGTCGTTCCCCGGATTTTCGCATGTGGTAATCGTGCCGGACGATGCCGTTGGTCGGCGGGTTTTCTCGGCGATCTCCCGTTTCCCCCGTCCATTCATTCCAGCGCTGCTCCATACGCACCTCATGTCACCCCGCACCAGCGCTAAAGACCTCGATGTTAAGCGATGAACAAAATCTTTCACTCGCTCAGTTTCCTGCCTGTGCAATGCAAACGAAAAATTCTCAGATTTTACTCAAGTTCTCCTTAGCTTCACCTTTACCTCAACATTTTCCTCACTTGACTCTGCAATCAACCCTAGAAGACAAGATGGACCTCCTACCGCTCGCCTTGCCAGGAAGAAGGTCGTTGGTTCGAGTCCCTAGACGTGCTGCTCGTCGCTAGTCGACTACAACCACACAGACTTCGGCATCATGGGAAACTCACTTCCGATTAGGCTTATAGTTAATCCATTCTAGTTAAGGCTTTGTTTCGGAATTTTGCAGAGATTTCGAAAATATATATATATTTTTTTTTTTTTGCTACCTAATACTCATATCAAAATTTCGCTGCACAGTTTTGACACATATATGTTATAATTTGTAGCTGAATTTTTTTCTAGAATTATACTGAACGGTTGTTTTAGATTTCATTACCCAAAGTACCACGTTTTTCGTCGTGAAAATAAGCAAAAATGAAGGAAATTATTTTTTTTTCTGGCGAATGGTGCATTATTTTAAAAAAACGCTTCCACAGCATTGTGCACCGTGTGATTGCACATTGACTCAAATTTTACAAAACTTTTGGTTAAAAAATATTTGAGTTATTGGCACCAGTCTGAAAAAAAAACTCGGGAACAAGCCCTTAAACCAAGTTATAATTCACTCTGTAAACGTCCCTCCGTACTAATAATCACATAGGTTTGTATTTATCTTTGTATAAACTTGTAGACTAGTTATTATTCACTTATTTATTCACCCCTATAACTCTCCCCTGTAGCGAAGTCGCCTAGGGTAAACCATTTTTAATATTTCACAACAGTAGATAAGCAACGTAGACGCATATTTACTAGTCTCTTGGAAAATAACCTAACTGTGGGTGGCAGATAAATAAACGCTGAAAACGTAAATTGATTTCTACGCTTTTTTCGAAACCAATATGGATAAAATACTCAATGACAATCCTAGATAATGATATTTGCCAACTTTATTAGTAAATATTTATCCAGAATTACTAATTAGTTACGCGTGATCTCTTGCGCCGCAGTTAAATGCACGAGGTGCCGGCGTCAGAGATTGTGTCTCAGAAGTTCGCAACACTGGAAACAATTTCATTTAAAACGTTGGCTAAAACTATTGACTAGGGTTGCTATTGTTTAATTTTCACAAATTGCCTTCTAGAAACCTGCAGTTATAGATTAATGCTTTTAAAGTTGAAATATGTATCACGCCCTCTTAAGGGGCCTGCCTACCAGCGGTTTAAATGCATTGCAGCGAGTTACGACTATTCTTTTATTGACGAAACTATTTAATGTACATTATAATTGCATATCTACGAATAGAACACACACTTCAAACTAAGTCGCTATAGTTTTAAAAATTTGGCAAGTTTATTAGAAACTTCATTTTCGGGCCCCTCAAAATGACAAAAATGGCTTTTCCTGACTGTCGTATCTGGATAAATAGCAACCTGAGACCTTTAACTCTGCTGGCCATAAATAAAATAATGTGGTCAACGCTTAGAACCCAATAGGAAAAAAGATAATTTCAAAGTACTGCGCGCTAGCTGAGGCGATATTACATTACAATAGTCGATCAACGGCAACCTTACCGCTCCGCCTCACACACACACAATCGCGACCTATCTAGGCAGGCCCCTTAATGTTATGTTTCTTTGCCTTCGAGTGCAATCCCCACTCCGTATTTATTTATTTCCCAAGCGAGAGCAGACCTAACATTGACCGGCGAGTTGGTTCGAAAGTTTCGTGTCAGGAGAGATAAGCGGTCACGTGTCTACACACAACGTTCTCCGGCTAAATTCCGTCATAGCACAACGCTCTACAGTTTCCGTTACTATCAATTTTGTTTTATCTTTTTTGGTAGGAAAGTCGTGTCACGATATCGTACATCACATGGCGTAACCCTCCACTCTGGAACGATTGGAACGATTGAATGGTTCGTATGTTATCATATAGACCCCACCGGTTCGAACTATCGATTCGAAACGCCGTGAAATTTTAATGCGTTGAAACGACGACCTATTTAACGGAAAGTTTTAACGGGTTACCTAACGACACGTTTGACTTCGCAGTATTATGATACTTGTTTATTCTATTTTCTTTTTAATCTTTCAAGAACCACATATCCATTTAAAATACAGGATGTTACAAAACGTTTCGGCCAAACTTTCAGGAAACATTCCACACACACAAAGGAAGAAAATATGTTATAAGTATATATGTCCGGAAACGCTTAGTTACCATGGCAGAACTCAATTCCTTAAATCTCGTCAAATGCCATCGTAAAAACATTTCATACAGACACTGTTCCAATTACCCAATGGAATGTTTCGTTAGAATGTACGTTACTTCCTAGGATCACCGCCAGGTGGGCAACGTGACGGAAGGTAATCGTGATTGCATGAGATGAAAGGAATTGATCTCTACCATGGTAACTAAACGTTTCCGGACATATATCCATATCACATATTTTTTTTCTCTGTGTGTGGAATGTTTCCGGAAAGTTTGGCCGTAACTTTTTGTAACAGCCTGTATACATCATACGCAATGTCAGGGTTTATATAATTCATCAAATTTCAACCACGCAGATAATTTGAATTTCATCGTGATGCAAGACCTGTAATGTTAATATTATTTTGAAAGAATAAAGTAAAATAACTTTCCTTCAATAAAGTGCTGAAAGTGTTCTAATTTTAATTTCGTTTGTTTCTTGTTTGTTTCAGTGGTAGAAATTCCTACCATAAAAATTTAATTTGCCATAATTTTCGGAGACTGAATACTAAGGAATAAACAATCCGGTTCTAATTTCCCTATACCTACCTCCAAGTCAGACACTGACTTATTTTGTAATTCGCTAAATTTCAAAAGTTCTTACTTATAAAGAATATGTTTGTTTAAGGTTAAAAGTTAAAAGTGTTGTTGAGTTCAAATCAATGTTTTTTCTTTTGTCATTTAATTTATTAAAACTTTGTCATTTAATTATGTAACACACACATATAATTTAAAAAAGATATGACATTATTTTGTAACGTATGTATACACACACACACACATATATATATATATATATATATATATATATATATATATATATATATATATATATATATATATATATTACTTCCTAGAGAAATGGACTTGTAGTGATCTTGTAAAAAATTATCAATTGCAATTCCACATAAAACATATCATACCTTCAAAAGAGGCCTTTGTTGAAATTTCTAGTTTTGTGTTTTACTTTGAACGATACTTGCCTTTATAGCCTAAGGGTAAATTGTAACATAATCGTAAAATGAAAAACGTTTATCCAGGACACAGGTGATTCCTAGGCTACGACATACCATAAAGTCCTAGGATGAATAGCGTAATAAAGTAAAAATCCATAAACAAGCCGTGCACAGTATTGGCAACATATCTCTGCAAGTCGAGAACTGCCCACATTTACGTATTATGGTTTGGTGTTAATTGTATGACCTCTTCTAAGGTATTTCTGTGGCAGCATAGCTTCGTAAATGTGTATGTTTAAAAAATATGATTTACTGCAACGAGCTATATAGTTAGCATAGAGGGGCGGAAACGCTTCCAAAGTGAAGCCCAATTGAACGGCTGTTTTGATCCAAGAAAACATGGCGAACAGCAGATTGGCCGACATTATGTTAAAAATCCGTCATATGTTCGCATAAAATCCGTTACTTTATAGCTCCACTATATTCCCGCTAAACACAGGAAAAAATGACAATGATTATTGTAGTATATTATACTGTAATAAAGTTTAAATTAGCATAATCGCTATCGTTTCTCGACCGGAAATAAGAGTCCGCCATTTTATCTAGGGTCAAAATACCACGTTCAATTGGGCTTCACCTCAGAGTCTTGGAGATTGCTGTTTCCGCCCCTCTATGTTTACTATATAGCTCGTTGATAATAATGCTCCTTTTCACACTGAAATCTCTGTTTAAATTACGAAGTTGTTTTATTTAGTTACACCACAGAGAAATTAAGTAAAACAGTATAGCAAATATTTCATTACAAGTCTATGGATTTCTCACACCAATTCGAACTTTGAACAGCAGGATCACGGTCGTCGAAGAACAGGTCTGGACACTCGCCTATCTACCAATGTATTTTGCTTGACCTCCTTGTTGTTTGGCTGTAGTTCGTCAAGTTACCGAGAATGTCGTACTTTTCGGCGCTGTTTTCCGAGCGGTCGGACTCAAACTCCGTCCACTTCCTTTCCGCTAAGATAAACAATTTGTCAAAACGTATTTTTTTATCAATTTATGAAATACTTTCTTAGCTCACAAATTTAAGAAAAGGCTCCAGCAATCTTTATTTACTTTATAAATTTAACAATGGAAAAAAATTGGACGGAGTTTGAGTCCGACCGCCCGGAAAACAGCGCCATAAAGTACGGCATTCTCGGTAACTTGACGAACTACAGCCAAACAACAAGGGGGTCAAGTAAAATACATTGTTAGATAGGCGAGTGTCCAGACCTGTTCTTCTACGGCCGTGAGCTGAACATATTTTGGTCACATAATGCTAAGAATAATGCCAATGATACTAACATTAAAAAAGAGAATCATTAAAAGTGATATATTTGTTTGGGAGCTACGAAGCCACACACGCACACACACAGATATAGTCGTCAATCTTGTAACACCTATCCTTTTTGGTGGGTGGTTAAAAATACTTAATTGCCGTTCTACAAACGAAATTATTCGGTTGATCCATGCAGATTTGGTTGGCCTCAACTAAATAATTATCTCAGTGAACGAAACAATAGAAGTTTTCTCGCTGTAGAGTCTATCTTATTACTAAACGACAGATCAGTAATGTACAATGCCTTACTTTGGATTTGCTATAATTTTATTTCATTTTAAATAACATGTTATTTCCACTAACTCGATAACTGTGTTCTGTAAATGCATTACTTCAATGTTAATGATTGTATGTTATATCACTTCCCAAAATCGTAAACGTTACTGAATACTCCACGTTGATTTCCATTGACACCGTAGCAAAGAAATTTTTACATTTTATCACACTGATGACTGTCGGGATTTTAAGAAATATTACACTGTTCGAGAACTTTTTGTCATTATTTATTTTTTTCCATTTAACACACGTTTGAATAATACAATTACACAATACAAATTTGTTGGTACAATAGGTAGCACACAACAGAATCAATACATGAATGTTAATGACTACACACAATTTGTCAATTTGTTGTAATTTAGTTACAAGCAAAGTTCAACTTCATATTATATACAAAAATTACAATGAAATACTTTATGTATTTGTCCTCATTCTCTATTATGCATACAAGTAAAAATACACGAAACAAGTTTAACAGTAAGCCTGTAATTTATTTACCTGCAACAACTAATATAGCAAGAAAAAAATTGTTCTTACTTACTTGAATATTGTTAAATTATTAACATTTATAACCGTGTGTATCAATAACGTCACTAATTCTTACTGGAGATACTATCAAAAGATTTGAACCTAAAGTAATGTGTAACTCCAGAAAATATATCTTAAATTCTTTATCCAAAATACAGCATAAGATAACACAAATGAAGATTATAATAAGGCATGAGATATTCTGTTCTGTTTAAATCTACAAATGATACGTACATTCTTCAGTCGCTGCGAATATTTACTTGCATTATAAGGTAATTAACAGTAATTTAAATTATACTGCTTTAATTATTAAAAAAGAGAGTTTTTTTGCTACCCTCTAAGAGCACACGTATAACTATGGTCAGATCAAGTGGGACAGTGTTACGAAACAAATAGCGAACCCACATTTCAGTTTACATTTAATAAAATAGCGTATCTTTCTAAGAGACCCTGATAAGGGCATTTCACTTACAAAATTGTATTAAGGTGGGGTATGAGACGCCATACTGGATTTTTTAATTAAATTTTTTTACAGAATTTTAAGTGTATGATTGTATTTACCTTGCGCTACAGTATAATCACTTAGTTGAACTTTTTACGCATATTTAGGCCGCTACAGGTTCAGACAATTAATAATACTGAAAAATTTTGTTTGATTTATTGCGGCTTAAATACACGTTAAGAGTTCAAATGCTTTGCTTGTATTGTAGAGGAATATAAATAGAACTCATGATTTTATGGTAAATTTAATATTTTTCTTCTCAGAATTAAAAAAAAATACGAAAAATAAAATAATTAAATATCGTGATTGATGCCCCACCTGCAATAATTATTATTATTTTACTAGATGAAAACCAACATTATCCTTTAGGCTTCCACTGCACCGAATTATTGACTTTTATTTTTTATGGGTGTACTTGGTTGTATAGCATTGTCTAGTTGTCTAGGAGCTCAGCTAAGTTTGTAACAAACCATAATAACTTAAAGCGTAACCAATTGGGGACACGTGGATCTTGAAGGACATATGTGTCGTACATTTGAACACCACACACTACTGTTAGGAATCTGGATTTCCGCGAAATTATTTTTGTACAAGCTATTTTCAACGCCCTGCATCAACGTTCGTACCTCTGCTTCATCGTTATTTTCGGCGTTACTTCTCGTCAGTATTTTGTTTGTTGTGTCGCGTGTGTTTACATCCATTCGTGCTTCTTACCATTTGTACTGTCAACGCTGTCCTCGTCCACCCTGCTGTCGTTTTCCATACACCTTGTTTCGTGGTTTTCATTTTATTATTCTTGTTTCTTGCTAAAACTATATGTTCCGTTCCGAAATCAACCATTTGTTGTTATCGTTCTATATTTTTGGTTTTCGTATCGTCTTTCTGGGTACGACTGTACTGTATTCCTTTCCGGAGTTATGTGTCTCTGTTTGTTGACAACAACTAACACTGGCTTTCCATTCTTTTTTCTGTGGGGGATTTTCTGCAACTCGGCAACATTAGCTCGCAATTGCGTATGTTCACAAAAAACTGTTAAGGGCGCGGTCTACCGCAATTTTCATCATAAATATTTTATTTTTTATTTGTACTACATTTTTTTCTTATTTTAGACACAAAATGTGACTAAATTTGGCTCTTATGATATTTTTTTATCTCTCATAGTTTTCGCGTGATGGCTTGTTAAAGTCATATTTTGCATGTTTCCGTTTTAACGACTACACTAAAAGCAACTGATATACCAAACTGAAAAAAATCACAGCGGATAAAGACATTGCAGGCTACAATGACATACTCATAAAATTAAAGAACAAAAATTATTTGTATTTTAAAAAAATATTGAATTTTTTAAATTTATATTTTCAGTTTCAGCATTTAAGAACCAAATTTAGTCACATTTTGTGTCTAAAATAAGAAAAAAATATGTGGTACAAAAAAAAATAAAATAATTGCGGTAGACCGAGCCCTTAAGTTTTGAAAATCGTTTCGCGGGAATCCAGTGTTCTTACAAATAAGCGCAGTGGGACTGAGTTACACGTAACGTAATGCGATAATCCAAGACGTAATGTGATGCAGATCTTACACTACAAAAGATACATACGAAATTCGCGCCGGATGCCTGTTTCGATATAATCTCGCGTGAGAATTTGTCAAGTAAAAGTAGATGTCAATGGATACTACGAGATAGAACATGCCCTATTTTATGTTACGAGGACCAGTGACTTGTATGGCAATCGTGACGAAAAATGCCGCTGGTCGGCGGGTTTTCTCGAGGATCTCTAGTTTCCCTCGCTCCTTCATTCCGGCACTCCCCCATACTCGCATCATGTCACCCTTCATCAGCGCTGAAGGCATAGATGATAAGTCCAGCCGGCTGGTCTGCACAGTCCTGTGTACAATAAGTCTTCAGATAATTGTACATAGGGATCCTAATTTTCGCGAAAAGAATTTTGCCCCACTTTGTTCCAGTGACTTACGTGCACATCTGCAGCTCAACTTCATAATCAGTGATTGGACGTCTTAGCTCTGACGTGTGTTGGGGCTTCACTGGCAAATCACATACTTGTCAAGTTGTAGTAACGTTATTGTGATTGGCGAAGTCAAACGAGAGACGTCACTTCACAAAAACACGCTGCCAAAAGCCATGAAGTAGAAATGCAGATGTGCTCGTAAGTCACTGAACCAAAGTAGGGCAAAATTCTGTTCGCGGAAATTAGGCTCCCTTGTACATTGTTGCTCCAGTGAGTGGACAGTTGTACATGTGACGAGGTTGCACGGGAGTCTGAGTGTTTTCATGCTGGTCTGCTATTGGTTCATAGTTTTCGAACAAGAGTTACACCAACACTCACCCAACACGCAAGTAAAGAACATGTTGAGGAGTTTGAAATATAACGTCTTCTCAAATGAAACCGGTAAATTACGGGGTCTCAAATGACAAGTGCTGATTAGAATCTCTCGTTTTTTTCTCTCTTTCATCGTAAGGCCCGATTCAATGTCATCCTTCGAGGCCGGCAGTAAGCCTGCTCATGCCCTGGTCTTTCGGTTCCCTCCTCATTCGATGTTTGTTTGATTTATTTAGACATTAATACTGTATATTGGGATTTCTATTGGAAACCAAAAAGCGGAAGTAACAAAGGTCTTCAGAAAATACCACAACAAATTATTATTTTTATCATGTTAAATGGTTTTTTTTTTTTTTTACGTATATGTGTGAATTTTTGCTAACCAAGTGGCAATTAATTATCGATAGAGCCCACGATTTTTGGTGAAAAGAATTCTGCAACAATGTGTTTCAGTGCCTTATGTGCTCACATGCAGCCCTGCTCCATGGTCAGTGATTGGCTGTTTTAAATTCACAGCGTCTCGGGGTTTTACCCGCAAATTACAGACGCGTGGTGTCGCAGAACCTTGCTCCTGTTGGCACAGTCAAATGAGCCACGCCTGTGCAATTATACATTCTGTCAATAACCATGAAGCACACCTGCAGATGTGCACGTAAGACATCGAAACAAACTGTTGCTGAATTATTTTCACCAAAAATCATGGGCTCTAACTACCGACAAGGTAAATCTACCGGTCTCCTACAATGAGAGAACTTGAAGCAAAATATATGTGGAAAATGTTTCCTAAAGCATTGTTTTGATATTTTAGTATGTAAGTATGCATGAGATCAAGTTTTGCGTCGTAAGCGGCGTAGCTAAGCTACATGGGTCCAGTACGAATACTCGCCCTGAAATCCTTCCCCCCCCCCATCTTTCTCTCTCTAAAATGATTGCCTTCCCAGTGCCTTCCGCTATCAACCAAACCAAACACCACCGCCCTTCCCCCGACAACGCCTTGTATTACCAACTTCCAAGAACCAAATTAATACCAAGATATTTCATAGGTAAATAATTGGTATTGGGAATAACTGAAAATGGCAGACGTGACTTGGCTGAAAGAATAGCAGTGCGTGCTACAGATTTGAATAGAAACCCCCCGTGTGAGTGAGTACTGCATAATGATAACAGTGGAAGTTGACTCGAGTGAGATGGTTGATAGTATGATAACAATACCTGTCAGTTTGACGCACCTTCTCCCCCCGACGACAGGGGCACATGTCCAGCCTGCCCCCTCCCGCACCCTCCAAATGTTGTTTGGCTGGGAAACTGTGCACTTGTCGCAACATTCTCCTGCGGCGAGATGTTTAGACGGACGTCAAGAAGAAAAATAAGAATTTACGTGAACCTCGCGCCAGGCCCTCGGTGAGTGTAATATAATAGCGGCTAGTGGTGATGGACGTGTGGTTGACATAAATATGTAGTGAATGTGTGATTGAGAGAAGAGATTTTGGCCAGCGCTTAAGGCCTTGTTACGGAGTTTTGCAGTGATTTCTAAAATTTTTTTTTCTACCTAATACTCATATCAAAATTTCGCTGCACAGTTTTGACACCTAGTATGTTATCATTTGTAGCTGAATTTTTTTTGTAGACTTATACTGAACGGTTTTTTAGATTTCATTTTCAAGTACCGCGTTTTCCGTCGTGAAAATAAGCAAAAATGAAGGAAATTATTTTTTTTTGCTGGCGAATGGTACATTATTTTAAAAAACGCGTCCACCGTATTGTGCATCGTGTGATTGCACATTGACTCAAATTTTTTCAAAATTTTTGGTTAAAAAATATTTGAGTTATTGGCACCAGTCTTAAAAAAACTTGGGAACAAGCCCTTAACATCGAGGTTTTCAGCGCTGGTGAGGGATGACATGAGGTGAGTATGGAGCAGCGCCGGAGTGACAGGGCGGGGGAAACGGGAGATCCCCGAGAAAACCCACCGACCAGCGGCATAGTCCGATACGATTCCCACATGCGAAAATCTGGGGACCGACCTCGCCGGGAATCGAACCCTGGCCGCCTTGGCGGGCGCGAATAGTCTGATCGTTCGGCCACCGCGGCCACTATAAATGTGTAGTTACAACAAGCTTCAGCTTGCCTTGCAACCACTAACTATGCAAGTATTAAACTCCTCTATGTGAATACCCATTTCACTTTCCATAAGGAAAGAGAAATATGGCAACCGCCTGGCGAAGAGTGTTTGTGTGTGAGACGAAAATCTATGAGGCGCTACGAGCGATGCCGGCCGGCGCGTGTGTTGTAACATCGCCTCTACGCCCAAAGTAGTAATTGTGCATAGTGTTCCCGTCGTAACGTTTCAACTGTGGGCATTTTAAGTATGGCCCTTTCCTTTTATTGAACCCCTCACAGTAGCAAAGTCCACTATAAGTGTAAACATTACCTTGAGAAACAATCGTCTAAATAAAAGTTTATGTTTAGCCAAGCTTGAGAATTAAAAAAAAAAGACAGTCAATGTGCGCTGTTTCCTAAAAGTCATATTTACAATTAGTCTGAAGTGTGTTTTCTTTTTATAGTTAATCACTGCGGACGCACGTTTACTTGTCTCTGAGAAAATGTATCTCCGAACACTGCACGTATTTCGAGCGTCAGTTAGTAGTGACAAGTGAGTTGTTGCAAGGGAGGGCTGTAGATAGTTGCAAACTGTATAGGTACTTCTGAAGATCCCGCCATGGAACATTGAGAGATCACACAGTAGTAAGATGTGCATGGAGACCAGCGCGTCAGTGGCTGTATCGTCAAATAGTGCACAGCAATGTACAACTTTAGCCCTGCCTGGGAACAACCGCCGACTGTCAATGAGAATAAGTTCCTGAGAACTATTGTTGTGCCGCAGATTAAATGGGAAAACACGTTGACAGTAAACGTTATCTACAGAGAATGTAGTCGTGGTTTTGATTAATTGCAAGGCTCGATCGTAGCTGATCGCAGTCGTGAGCGATTGTAACAGAAGAAGTTAGTTAGTAGGCCTACCTGGTAAAATGCTGAATGCTTATAACACTCTTCAGTTCAAAGCAGGGAGAAAGCGTCGTTCTAGTAAATGATTCCCTCTGAATTAGAGTAAACAGAGTGATTACTGTTGATTTTCTGGGATTTCCGCAACTCCAAGATACTGGTAATCAACTCAAACCACTTTCACACCAGTGAGTAACTACTTATTTTAGTCATTTCAGTTTGTATTGTTTCCCTGAATAGGCTCTATTGTACACAATCAGACTGTTGTGGCTAGAGAATGTAAACTTTCGTGAGTTAACTGACCTGCAAGCTAGACTCCAAATGTTCATAATTCTTCTCGATACTCAGCTTTGTCTATTGGTTGCTGCTCCATTAAGTAACCACTTTCACTTTAAAACTGATGCCGCAGAATTCAGCCCTATTTTCATAGGTTTTTTATTGGTTTATAGTTGTCTAGAGAGCTGAATATTAACTTCCACCCCACTAAAAATCCGGCAGAAATGTATACGTGTTTAAAATCTATCTTGAGCGGAAATGAATGACATAATCTTCAGTGTCATCAACTACCTGTGCGTGTCGTGACGTGAAGTTACAAAATGTAGTCGTAACGGTTTTGTTGGTAAGCATTTTGTATCACTTGTAACACAACTCATCTAAACCACTTCTTTCATATTACAGTTAAGTTGTTTCGGAGCTATGTACTGACTAAGTCAATGAAAACCGGTACGAACAAGACTATAGTAAATTCCAGTTCCTTAAAATTGACAGTAATATATTCTTCTCGGGCTGTAATAAATTATCACCTGTAATATAAATGTCTCTATACAGATGGAGTGCCTCTACAAGCTCACTTTAAAAAATCGTCCACTTGTGCTTCATGTCTTGGTCATATGTTTTTTAAGAGAGTTTTCTTGTTAATTTTTTTCGTGACTGCACATAGATGGTTGTACCAGCCAGCCATGTAAACGTAAGAATTACGCTTAGTGTACAGGCACACCAATGTTATGTTATTTTTGTCAGGTAACCAGCAATTGGCAAACCCTTATTTTTCATATTCTTCCTAAGATCAATAATACGTTAAAAATATTCATAAGCAAAACCAAATTACCAAGCATGTCAGGATACAAATACGAGGTAAATATTGCAGCCTTCCTAGCGTCTGAGATGAGTTTGAAGACTGTAAAAGATTAACTAATGATGGTTTTGAACGGTTTTTCGCCTTTAAGAATCACTATCTTGTCACTTTCAAGTAACTGTGAATATCACTGGGTGTGAGGAAAACAGTAGGTGGTACAGTCACTTAAAAATGTTTTTAGTTTTACAATTATTCTAGCAAGTAGAACGAATTTCGCTGCAGTTGAGCGCAAGGCTGAATAAACTAATGAAAAAAATTTTTGGAAATTATGTTATGACAGAGAGAGAGAGAGAAAAAATAAATAAATATACCTCCTAGCTGAAATGCACGACGGTTATCCATAATAACGTTTGTTTATTTAATTTTTTAAAAGCCTCGTGGAAATAACGAATACGAACATAATTGTTTCTCCAAACACGGCCACTGATCTTCCAAATTTCATTTTACTGTCGAGGACAAGGTATATTTCTAACAGTAAAATGGAAGTAGAAAAATTTTACGACTGAAAGATAGCGAAGTGAGACTTCTAAGGTAAACGCTAGGATACTCAGCAACAATCCTACTGATAAAACATAAAAAAAAAGTTGAAGATTTTGCAGTGTCAGAGGGGCAATGTCGTCACTACCGGCATCCAAGAACCGCTGAACATCAAGTTCGACTATCACATCCTTGGAAACTTTGTCAGTGTAACCATTGTCGTGCAAGTGCATTATGTACTTGTTCAAGCCATCGGTGAATGGGAAGTTTTCACGTGTCATGAAGGTCACGAGAAGGCTCATTAGGACCGAAGACGTACGGTGAATCAACGGACGGTTGCCGTCGAAGTTCTCCGGTTTGTTCACATCGCACAGACTTGTAAAGCCAGATGTAAACATGCTGACGTTGCGAGCATACATGAGCATGTCTAGGGCTGTCTTATAAGTATCTACTGGGTGCACTCTCATCGCAAGTTTTGTTGTAATGTCTTCACCTCCGCCCAGTTCACTACCGATAAAGATGTCGGTCATACTGAGGGAAACATTGGATGTTAGGCTGAAAGGTATCACAATATCCAGATTACTTTCTAAAACATCCTCAAATGTTTCGTAATCCTTGAAATACTGGGGCACAGTTATGTAGCTAGAGAACGATCCTGAATAAGCATTGTTATAAATAATATTGAATAAAATGACAGCAGTAAAGTATATGCGCATCGGTGTGGTAGAGATGGCATGTTGAGACATGCCCACTAGAATTAATCTGTAGTTTTCCAGGACTTCAAAATTAGGCATGTTGATGCAGAGAATGTCGAAAAACAGGATTTTGCATCCGAAGGAGAGAACTGTGAGAAAGAGTATGTACGCGGTCCAAGTTCCCTTGGTAAATGGGAGGAATGCGTTCATCCACATCGGCATTTGTCTTGCCTTCGGCGCAAGCAAAACCACACTGTCATAAAGAAATGGGTACGAGGTGAGTGGAAGGAACTCCGGTCTAAACAACAAGTATCCCATACCGTTGTATCCGGGTTCTTTGAAATATTCGTCGGGAATTGACCATTGTGTTGTGTTCGGCACTGAATCTTTGTGTATAACCAAGGTGAAATTGTGAAAGTGAGCGAATCCTACAGCAGATTGATACAGCGGTCCAGAATATTTTCTTTTCCCGGAAGAGTCGATTGTCTCTTCGAAGTAAGGAGGCGCATGGGTAAGACCGACATACAGTGGAAATCCGTTGGTGTTTGACAGTTTATTGTAGAAAATGTCTTTCTCACCAATGTGTTTGGACATATCTTTAGTTACACCTCCTTTCCTGAAAGGATCAAACGTTAACAGTACCACTTCTTCTCTGGATGACCCTAACGACATTTTACGAACGTATAGTACTACGCTGTTAAGAATTTCCAATTTTTCCCATATTGTTCTCAGAAATTTGTCCGTCTCCTTTGCAGGGCCGAGAGAGATTCTCGTCAGCACGAAGACGAATAAATGCCGATTGTTCCATAGTTTGGACTTTGTGAGGCTTGTCAAGTAGTCAATAAATATTGTGAAGTTGTTTTCCGTAACTAAAATGTATCCTGCTGAGCCAAATGTTACGTCATTTTGTTTCGAGGTTTCGTTCTCCGATTCAGATAGAGTGTCGATTTTAAACACTGTGCCGTCAGAGATCTCGGTGGCTTTGAGATTCGCAACCCAATGCCCATCTTGATTAAGAGTATGAACTGGTACACATGCCGGAAACATAACCGAAGCTAAAATAACGTTCAGAGAACAAGTAACCTGCTTGTCGTCAACCCTGACCAACAGGTCTTTAACCTTGAGGCATAGATCACTTTCAACTAGTAAAGCAATAGTTGGGCCTAAAAATCTACAATCAGCTTCAATGTCTTCCATTATTTGTGAATTTATTTTGCTGGGTATCCTTGTAGCATGGCACATTCTAAGGAATATTTGAACTAAATACACCACTACTACATTCATTTCCATTGCCGAGCCTGAAACAAAGAATGTGTGCACAAATTAGATCAGGTGCAAGGCATAGCAAGTGCATGTTTATTTGTCACAGTAATTGAAGTTACCTCACATACTTTGCTTAGTAACATTTTGATTACTTCTTTACATGATTACATTTCAAAAAAACACTAATCGTTTACTTAAATTAATGTTCAACATTTGCAAACTCACATTATATTTCATGAAGACAGAGAGAAACAATAACATTGACATCCCTGTGTGTTAAAAAAAAAACACATTAAACAACAATTTCGTATGCAAAACTGCTTTGTTAAGGTTTAGTTCACTTAAGTGTAGACGAGATATTATAGTATCAGTGGCAATCTACAGAAAATGCCAGAGTCCTATACAGTAGGTGCTAGATGCTGCAACTGAGGCTGTGTCTCAAATAGCCCAGAGAGCACTCTCTCGCACCCTCTTGACGTCACAGAGTGTACTCTCTGCTGTCCCAAATTCGAGCGAGAGTGGGCGAAAGGGAGAGTGAGCCAGAGTGAGCGACGATGCTCCCTCTCGCCCACTCTGCGGGAAGACATCTTTGTTTTCCTTCAAATTCAAACCATAACCTAAAAGTGGAACTGGAAAACGTGGAAAACATTTACTGTGAGTTTTCTGCACTAATTTCATTTTCTCAGCTTTCCTTTTATCACGCTAGGTTGCAGTGCTTTGAGGGTGCATCCGAGGGTGGCTGTCTCAATTTAATTGAAGAGTGAACCAGAGTGGGCGAGAGTGAGAGTGTGGAGTGAGAGTGAACACACTCTTATTTGAGACCCGGCCTGAGGTACGGAAAACTGGTAGGCAATAAGAGCGAGACTGGCTTGTGTGTCAACAACAATGTCAACTTTGTGCACGAGACGTGACTACGGCACTTTAAACGGTTACCATATAATTTAGCGCGTGCTACTCTATTTTCATTTTACGATTCCGGTTCGTATTTTTTACGTGACAGCAACCTAATAAAGCCATTTTTGGCCATTTTGAGGTGCTGCGAAACTATGTTTCAAAGCATGATACCTAATAAATTAAAAATTTTGTAACTGGCATATAGCCTTTAAATGTAAATAAATAACATATATATTGTAAATACTGTAAATTAAGTTAGAATAGTCGTATAAAGTCATTTGAAAATGCATTGTGATTAGAATTGTTTATTTATGTGACTCAATTGCAAAATTTTGTTTAGAGTAATTAAGGTGTAATATAGTTTTGAGTACTGACGAGAGGCGCAGTATGACCAGAGGATCGTGGCATTGTGTCACGGCAGATTGACGCTTAACACAGCAGGGGAGGGAAAGTTAGGAAAACAGGGGGTGAAAGTTAGAGAACAGCCTTGAGTCGACGAGGGACGCGTGGCGAGGATGCTGAAAATGAGAGCAGCGAGAGGTGTGGTTACGCCCACCCCCCTGCTGTGCAATTTAATAATAACTGTATAATTGTTCATCAGAAATTTATAAAATTTTGTAAATAAGATCAAACGGATACTAATGTTAATGTGTGAATTTTAAAAAGATGCAATATATTGATACGGAGGAATGTCAGGGTTTGTTGTCGTCGCCACCCACGAGAGACGCGATTGGCTGAAAGTTAAAATGGGGGCGGTCCTAGGAGAGTTCGCCACCTAGGCACGAAGGCGAAAGTTAAGGGGGACTCCTGCGGCAACCTCAGCGAAGGGGGGACGCGTCTCGCGGAGCCACCGCGGACGATTGTAGTAAGCCGCGTATGAAGGACTCCGGTGGTGACCTCCGAGAAGGATGGACCCGTCGCTTGGAGCCGCCGCGGACGATTGTAGTAAGCCGCGTATGAAGGACTCCGGTGGTGACCTCCGAGAAGGATGGACCCGTCGCTTGGAGCCGCCGCGGACGATTGTAGTAAGCCGCGTATGAAGGACTCCGGTGGAGACCTCCGAGAAGGATGGACCC
>PNEQ01011978.1:0-87318 GCA_003012365.1 Medauroidea extradentata | reverse complement strand
GGAGCAACTCCTAGAATTGAGAAATTAAGCGTGGATGAAGACAGTATTTGTATTATTGACTCTGCTAAAGTTACAATACCATGGAATTTGTAGTAATACACGCAGTCAGGCGGCAACGTAATTAACTCTGGTCACCTTCATCCTTCACACCTTATTCTATTGTAAATTAATTTACCCTGCTTTCTATCGTAGTTTGTTTTCTGGCAGGTTCATGGAAGCTCTTACTAATAGGAACTGTTGACTACTGTATGAAATTTAAACAATATAAAGTTCCTGAAAGTAAACTTCCATGTGCTACTTTGTTTCTTAGAAATATTATAATTTTTAGACTGGGCAAGGACTGACATTTCTCGTTATAGTATTGCGAGCCCAATAAGCTCATGTCTGGTGTATGAGTGAGAGAGGTGAAGTTACGTATACTACTCTCCGCACTTTATATGTTACAACATAGAAACCATACTATCGAAACATGGATGCTAGCGGGAAATATATGTTGACAAAATATTTATAGCTATCAGAATATTGTTCTTGGAAAAACGATATCGAAGAATTGTTGGTGAAAATTGATACAGAAAATGAACTCTACAGACCAATAGATAATTTAATATTTTTGCACAGAAAAATACATTACGTTACAGATATGGAAAAAATCGAGTGTAAAGTTGACGTGAATATTGATATTAAAATAGGTGATTTCGAAGTTGATAAACACTGACACGGGAAAGTACGAGGCTGTCCATTTTTTCGCGGATAATTGTTGCGGCCAAAACAGAAACACTATTTTGGTATAAATGCAAACGAAATGGCTAAAAAATTATCCAAGCAAACATTCAAGTAGTTTATCTGTTTTTTCCGCTCACTTAACATTCTTATATACACCCTGACTGGGTTTTCGGACGGATAAAGATGTACGAGCAACGTGTAGAGTCGTGAAGCCTGAAGTTTACTACGTGATGTTTCAGAATATTGGAGTGGTTTTAAATATGGGGAGAGGACGTTTAGCGTGTGTGACCGAAAAACAAAAATTTAGAGTATTCTTGCTTAAGCTTATAGCCAGTGGCTTTTTTAACTAGTCGCGGCTAAGGGTTTCGTTGTCAGCAGAGGCAAAGCGTCAGTTGCACCAGTTCTTGTACGAGTAGAAGGTGGTTGTAACTAAAACACTGGAAGTAGTGTCGGCGATACAAGGCTGTTTGAAACATTGTATGTATACATGTTATGATGAATTGTGACGTTGGTTAAAGCAAGAAAAATAAGGCGATGTATAAATATTATTGGACCTTTACTATGGTAAGGACTTGGAAAACATTCCTTTCTTGAAGTTCTGCGAAGACATTATCTATTTGAACCACGCAGAGATGAACCAGACACAGACTTTGGAGATGAGAGAGAACTCAAATGGAGAAACTGAGAGATGCTGCCCTAAGTTGGAAGTTACGTGGTAATTTTGTTCTTGTGTCAGCAACCTACTTAAATGAGAGATTTTAAATTAATACAATATTTACTTTTGCAAGGATACAAACTGTGGTCCAGTTTAATTGACCAAATAATAGTTTAAAAGTAAAACACAACCCTCAACACTTCGTGATAAAGTGTTTTGACACCATGTGTCATTTATGACCTTTGTGCCTTTACATTACTGCAGAATTTAAAACTTACCTTTTTGAAAACAATGTTTCTACTTATTACAATGACTCTGTTTTTTACATAATGACACGTTGACGTGTCTTTGTTGTTTGACTGTGATTACTTATTGCGGCTTCAAACATCACAACGACACTTTGTTTACAGCAATATGACTACCTAGGTTCAAAAATTCATCTTGCCTTCATCAAAATTCCTAAACGAACCTTGGCGGTGTAAAATACATTAATAATTCATCACAAGCCATAACTTTATACATGCTCAAAGTCAATAATTTCAGCAGTGTAATGATAATAGTTCCAACAATTGTACATATGCAATGAAGACATAAATCTAGCAGTTTTATTCAATGCACCAGACATTTTTTAACCCGGAAATGGACTCCTGACTTGTGTTTTATTGTTATTGTAGAAGTTTAAATGTGCAATAATGTGGTTTTTGTTCTTTTTTCCGATTTCGGAAATTATTCTTCAATAATACATGTTTACGTTTTTCGTGTGACATAACGGTGTGTGCAGAAGAAATTCACTACTACCACAAATGTTTACGTGTAAATTGGGGCACATTATACAACAAATTTCGTTACTCATTACTTAACTCGGCCTCTTCAAAGATTTGACTGTCCGATAATAAGTTAACAATTTAATAGCTAGTAAATATAATTATCAGCTTTATGTTTACGCAATAATTTGTTTTATTGGAATATGCCTAGTTATAAACTATTAATCACAAATTAGCTATGAATTATGCTTTTACACCTATATAATTGACGATAACAGTAGATTTTTTAATAGCAATGAAATCAAGTTTGACTCGTTCATATAAACTAAATAATAAAAATAAAACACCGTTTTCAAACACAAGACAGTTATTCATTGCGACATTTGTAGTTTCTAGTTAATTTAGTCGCTTATTCTGCACGATGCTGTTTTACGCTACTAAGGAGATTGCAGCTGTAGCTACAACTTGCAAAGACATATGTAAGGGGAAGTTCGCGTTGCTAGTCTTTGCGTTGCAAATGGTGGGGGAGGGTGTTAAGAGGAAGTCCTTTTGTTTGAAGCAAAGCAAACGACGGCAACTTTTGTGTAGAGATATAATTTTTAACGCGCAGCAGCGAAGTTCTGCAAGACAGGAGAAAAAAAAACCTGGCGGTGTATCCACCTCGGAAGCATTACACTTCAGTATATTTTCCTTCCCGTTCTCTTCGCCGCCTTTCCCCATTTTACCCTCCCATTCCTCGGGCATACCGTAGTGTTATTATTTCAGGAGAGGGCGGTGGGGCTTGCTAGGCGGGCGGCCGGCCTACCAGGAAATGCTCTCTAAAATGGAAGGCTGCTGGGACCACCTGCTCCACACGAAATCTCCCCATCGCCAGCGAACAAGGAAGATGAGCCTGTAGTAATTGGAACGATTCTGCTTACCGACGCGACGTGTTTGCGTTTTAGTTTATACACTATAGTATACTTAAGCCTTGTCAAATCCGGGCAGCTGGGAATATCATGCACAATTGAATTGTGTTATGCAGAAAGAGACCTCCCCACACACCGCACCCCTATACAATACCAACATAACTCAAAATATGTACTTTTTAGATAAATTCAGTTCTTCTCATACACATACTTCCAAATTTTTGGATAATTATATTGTAATATAACATATCGCAAATTATGTTGGTATTACTCGCAAACATAACTTATATTTGTTACTTACATGCAACATAAAAAGTAGAAATATAAGTCATGCACTAATCATTATTGTTACTTGGTGAAGATGCTAAAAACAAAACTTTTTTTAATGATTGGATTAATTTTCTTGGTTATGTTAGTACTACATTGAGTAGTTAAAGCTATACTCCATTTCACCACATACAGAACTAACCAATGTTGATTTTCTAGTTATGTTGGTACTGTATTGGAGGCACGATATATGATAAAATAAAACATTAACATTTGTTACTTAAAAATATTTGTTATTTTGCTAATTAAAACATTTCATTTCCAAGTACCTTTCCCCTGTTTGAATTTGGTTTCTAAATTACATTTGTTTTAATGTATAATAATTAAGGAGCTTGTTTTTCGTCTGTGCTTTACGTTTGTGGCTTGGGCGTATTCTGAATAACATCATTCAATTGTTCTGAAAGCTTGCGATAAAATTTCACGTTGTTTTGTAAGCTTACCAACTGGTTTGTGATACTTATTACCGTCCATATTTAATTTAGCGAATGGAATATTTCATATACGACTGACATACTACTTTTTATTATCTTTATAACAATTGGTATTTAATGGTTTGAATGAATGACAGGCTTAATTGATATTTATACTGTTAACTAAAACATGCGTAGTTTATAATACCAGACGTAGGAAATTAATGAATTTCAAATCAAACTTATATTAGATTTTTCAATTAAATCTCCCCACACCGAACAGCATTTCCAGGGGGCCGATTAAATATGAGCGTTAAACATTTGCACCGACGCAGCGCAGAGCAAGAAAAATTGATCTGCACTTGCACCAGCCAATGCAGGTGGAATTAAATATGCCAGACATCATTTCCCCAGCCCGGCATTCAAGAGCCAATAAGAAACATTGTAGCAAATTCATTCGGAACCGTTCGGGAACAGCCGGGTCAACTTCGGCTAACTGGCCACGTTAATCCATGTGCCGAGGCGAGTATCGGCTGTGTGTTGAGTATATATCCCTGCGTTTTCTATGGCAGTCTTTTTTTATAACCTGACAGTGAATGTTTCTTGCAAAAACTTCGAAATATGATGGTTAAAGAGTACGCCTGATTAGTTATCTCTTGAATTGGTGACGTGATAAAATTTTTATATCCCGCATGTTTAGATAGAAGATTCTGCAATAGTGAAGTGACGTGATTTATTATTCATACCTTACGTCTATGCGTTTAGGCTAATCGTATTTTCCAAACGCCAACGTTACCAGCGATTGTGATGGAATTGTGAATTTTCTAGTAATTATATTTAGGATGTAATTATTTTTTTATTTTCTTTCGTTTACTTCAGGGAATCATTAATTGGCCACGTTTACTGCAAATGTCAAGATATTTTTCCGCATTGTCATTCAGTAGAGGTTGTGTTCAAAATTAATGCATTAAGTTTATGTGAAATATCTAATGTTCGGCGGCGTTTTTAAATACATGACGTTTAATCTGATACTACTAATGATATTACAGTGAGCAATTTTTTTGTCAATTTTAAGTTTACATCGCAATCGTCACGTCACCGCTTCTACAGTAAGTGAAACGTACGTTTTTGTGTTGTGCAACGATTCACCTTCAACACGTGAAGCTGCTTAGACAGTACACATTTCAATGTAAGTATTATTTTTCAAAATTAATGAAAACATTAATGTGATGTAAAAGCTGAACATACTGTATTCCTCAACATGTAAAACCAATTTTAATGTCCATGTCCTCTGAAAATAAATAAAATTTTGTCCGCAAATTGTTTTTATTGTACTAGATCCTGACCACGGTCGAAGAAGAACAGGCCTGGACACTCGCCTATCTACCAATGTATTTTGCTTGACCACCTTGTTGTTTGGCAGCAGTTCACCAAGTTACAGAGAATGTTGTGCTTTATTGGCACAGCAGTCAGGGCGGTCGGGCTCAAACTCCGCCCACTTTTTTTCTATTGTTAACATTATAAAGTAAATAAAGATTGCTGGAGCCAAGCTTTACGATTGTGAGCGAAGGAAGTATTTCATAAATTGATGAAAAAAATACGTTTTGATAAATAGTTTTATATTAGTGGGAGGGAAGTGGGCGGAGTTTGAGCCCGACCGGCCTGATTGCAGCGCCAAAGACGTACAGCATTATCGTGAACTTGGCGAACTGCAGCTAAACAAGAAGTTTCCAGGCGAGTGTCAAGACCTGTTCTTCTACAGCCGTGATTCTGACGAAGCACAGCTGCCGAAGATGGCAGCCATTTGTGGAAGTTTGAATGTAAAAATGCGTTGTTTGCGCCTGCGCTGATGGTGCAAAATTGTTTGCGACGAAGGTCTAGCTCGGCGCAGAGTTCTCTAAGTTTTGCACCGGTCACGTGACTAGCTCCACCTCAAAAGGAGTGTATTTAATCCCAAAGCGGTGCGGTGCAGCATACACTTTGTGTTGCGCCGCCTAAAGACGAAATTTAATCCCGACTCGAAGCTAATTTTTAATTGCGTCACTCCCAATATTAGTACGTACGTACCGTGGTGGACGTTGTTGTTTAACGGAAAAATATATTTTGTTGCATCTACAAAATGTATTGTTACTCATTTTGCTACATATTGTCTTGTGCGCAGTAAAAAAAAAAAAAAACGCCGCTGTGGCCATTAAAAATGTGTGGTAACAAAGAAAAATTATAATTTTGTAATAATTTGGCAAAGTAACAAGCCAAACAAATTTTTCTTTTCCTGAATTTCCTGTGAATTTTTCGAGATAATCTCGTTTACTACTATTCCGCCGCTTCTACATTATCACCAATAAGATCAGTCAAAAACATCACGTGTTTAACCGATCAGTAATCCCTGCACTAGGTATTAAGCTATTGATTTTCACTACGTACACTTTAAAATCTAAATTAAATGCATACTTTTTTTTTATATTTCATTAAAATTGCATACCTCACTCTCTCTCCCATCATTAATCCCCCCTCCCTCTCTCCCCCTCTCACTCACTGTATATATATTTTATATATATATATATATATATATATATATACATATATATACATACATACACGCTGTCCAGAAACTGCCGTATAACAAGCACACCGCGTGAATCCTGGACTAAATTGAAGACGAAAATGTCGATAGGAAAATGTTGTACGGTGACATTTTAAGTCCACAATATGGCAACACAGCAATGTAGGCAGTTCCCTCTTGCGCTCCGCAGATATTTTGCTTATCTTACTATTACTACTGTTTTGACCTGCATATTTTGAGTGGAAAATCAAATCCCGAGTAGTCCAAACACGATTATACGTTTACTTGACGTAACATATATAAAATAATACCTGGACGTTGAGCGCAAGACGTGACTTATTCCGTGCAGTGTTGCCACATTGTGTGCGTCAAATGTCGTCGTTCGAAATTTTGCCACTAATATCTTCGCCTCCAATTTACTTCAGAATTCATGGGTCTACTTATCATACGACTGCTTCTGGACATCCTGTATAATAATAAGTAAATATATATATATAATACCTGTGTATATATATATAATATAAATGAATGTATTATATATGTATGTATATATGTGTGTATATTTATGTGTGTGTTTGGGGAATAGGAGGAGGCGGGAACGTGACATTAGGACATAACGAAATATAAAAAAAAAATTATGAAAGAATTTTACATTCCAAAATATTTCTAATACGAGTTGTTAATGACAGTTAACATAATTTTGCACCATTCAGAGTTTACAAAGGCTTTATTTTTATTCAAGAATTTTTTGTTAGATAATTAAATAAACAGTATGAAATTGGAAGAGCCGAAAATTTTTAGTAAAATACTGTATTTGAAGTAGTTTTCGAAATTATATTGACAATAGTAATACATGCTTTCACGAATTACTTAAAAAAATTTGGAATACATGTACTGAACTTTAGAACGACTCAAATATATTTTAGATTGAAGACCAAATGAACGAATTCGCGGGCAATAGTCGGTTAGTAATAAATTTTGAATTACGCAAGCGATTTTTCACAATAAAGTAAAGAAAATATATTTATAATAATTAATTAAATATTTCAGCAGTTTGCATACAGATTTCCTCAGTAAGAATTCGGTGTTTAAGTGATATTAACTAAAACATAATACATCCTGAAAAAGTTAATATTTTTAAACTATGGTTAAGGGCTATTATACAAACAAATGTTTCGTAACTGTAAGCGTCTCAGAACGTACGTAACAATGCTCGCATTCGCCAGAACACATTTAAGTAACACTGGGTAATTACTAGTGAGTAAGGTTTAGCCTTAGCTCGCGCTAACTGAACATTCACGTTCGCCTTGAACGTACTGCAGGCACTCTCTCTTCGTGGAACGCCGAGAATTCCTTTGCCATTGTCCGTGAGCCCTCCCGAGGACTTCACAAAGTTCCGGCCTCGTAACGTTACATTACGGCTTTATTACCACGTTTGCTTAACTTGGAGTAATATTTCGTAGTTGAAACTGCTCACTTATCAATTGCTAAAGGATCCAAGTTCACTTCCAACTAATTGAAAGCATTGCTAGGGGAGCGGTAATTTTGACGGAATGAGATAATGTGATTAGGGTGAGGGTTTCCAAGTTAGCGCATATATCACTATCATTTGTGTAGGAATAGCGTCGAGAGAGGCACTTCGGCGCCAACAGTTAACAGCATCGAGCTACTGTAGTATTGTCTTTACCTCGAAAGAGAAACGTTCGTAATATTACGCATGCGTATTTAACCATACTTATGAAAATTAATCACGTCTTTGTTATTTATTATGTCCTTTTCTGTTAAAATTGGTGTAGGGTGGAATTTATCTCTTAATGTGAGAAATAAATTATAATCATCATTTCACATATAATCAGAACTCTTGAGCGAAAATCAGTTAAATAGGGCTTAGTGAAAAAAAAAGTCATACATTCGTTAAGAATGCTTACGTTGATCATTTGTCACGTAATAAAGTAGGCAATACTATTAACGAACGTTATAAAATATTGAGAGTTGTTTTTATTTGCTTGTTATATTTATTACTAATTTAACTTTTTCCAGTAATCTCATGAGTTAATCTATATATGTTGTTTTATATTTACGAAAGTCTACGTTCACGTCCATAAATATTATTTATAAAAGAAAATATAAACTACTTCCATGACTATGATTTTTACTCTGAGACATTAGCAAGTTTATGAGGTAGCTGCCTTTTACACAGTCTCTCATGAACCCTAATTTTACAACAACGTATTTAGCTAGAAGTTGCGGAATCAACAGAGTGACTTCATTTATCGTAGACATACAACTATATAGTAACTGTCTTTGCATCAATGTGTCAATAATTTATGAAAGAAAATAGGCCACAGTACCCTGGGAAAACCTGCGTACAAGAATAAATTTGATTAGGGTTGACTCATTATTCTGATTCATCATAAGAAATCGAAACCGTTTAGAAATGTTGACGGGAATAATCAGCTTTACATATATACTGATCCAGGCAAAAAAAAATATTTTACCATATCATGACTGCAAAATGTAACTAGGAATACATTTTTAATCATTGTCATTACTGTCTTTTCGGATCGTCTACTTAAAGGTTTCTGAAATGACGTTTCCTTGTGGTAGTAAGTTTATCGTAGTAAGCAGAAGAAAATGCATACTAATTTTAAGGTATATACATAAACATCATCCTGAAACACAGAACACATCAATATCACGTCACGTTCAGAAGATAAAAAGGATTTCACGTCTTTTCATACCTTTAATGGTAAAATAAAAAAAAAATTCTGAAATTGATTTATGTACATGTATATAAGGGTCCAATTGAAGTGAAAATCATGGCTATAGGCTTTGGCGAGGAGCGATTTCGATGATAGGTCGAAAGGAAGTTTAATAATTTTTCACCTAGTTAGTCGTCGAATTAAGAACAATCACTTCTTAGTACTTGTCTAAGCCGTGAGGGAAACTCACCCTCAAAACTCAACATTACTAGATCAGTCTGTTTGAACTGTGCGTCGATATATCAGTCAGTTAGTCCTCGTATGAGCGGTAATCTTAATATATGAAATGAAGTGTCCTGACTGACACACTCACTCACTCATCAACGCACAGCCCAAAATTCTGGACCTAGAACCATGACATTTTGAGGGAAGCTTTCCCTTGCCCCGTAGGCACCCACTAAGAATGGATTTTTCGAAATGCGATAATTAAGGGGATGAAAAGGGGTGAAATGTGTTTTCAAAGAATCCCTGATATCTCATTAACCGGGAAAGCTATTATAATGGTTTTAACTTCAAAACATTGCCCAAACAAATGCATATTTGTGAATTTTTCGATTTTGCGAAGTTCGAAAATTAAGTGGGTGAAATGCCGTAAAATGTATTTATCGTTAATCTGTGATTTCTCCTAAACCATTTCAGATAGTGAGGTGATTTTTTTCATTAAAATTATGTTTTCTGATAAGAATGAAGCTTATGTAAATATCTACAAATCAAATTCAGGATTTTATGAAATTCGAAAGTTAAGGACGTGAAAAGCAGAAAAATGTTTCAGTCACCCGAAAAAAAAAGTGAATGAACATGGAGAAATAATTCAAAAACAGTTGTTTCTTTTTGCCAACCTACTCATAAATAAAACCTCTTTGGGCTGTAGCCTGAAAACACGAAAGAATTATCAGGGCCTACCTTTAAGCATTCACTCAGTTATTTTATAAAGTTTGTTGTGTGGGAGGGGTGGGGTTACGGGTTCGTATCCCGCGCAAGACTTTGCGATGGAAATTACCATGACATCATACGAGCATATTGCGAGCGCTCTTTACACTGAGCTAAGACAATTTATCGAAGGTGTCAAGTTTCTTGTACCTTTCACGCCAACCTCTAAGTTTACGAAAATCTGTAAACCGTGTCGTAAGGTGGTTGCTGAAATCTGCAACCTGCCCTTACCTGAAGAGATCCAAGAAGATCGAAACACGAGTACGTCATTCTTATCCTTGGACGGCCTTACGGTTAGGATAATAATTGGGTTTTAATTGCTATATTCCCACCGTAGCGGGCGGTGTATCGAGCGGAGCTCACTACGTCCTAAAGATATACCCATGAACATGAAATTACCAGCTGTTTGGTCTCCGACCGATTCTCACCTCTAACGGGGGTGGATTCAGAGTTGTTGAGCCCCAAACGGTTAGGGTATCAGTATATTGCTGGTCTTCCTGTACCGTTATGCTTTGTCATGTTCGTTTCGACTTCAGAGATGGTTCTGCATCTCATAGTCTCATCAGGTGTGCAATTTAGCACACTACGATGTGTGACTGATCTCTGAATAACGCGTTTTTTAAAATAATGTACCATTCACCAGCAAAAAATAATTTCCTTCATTTTTGCTTATTTTCACGACGAAAAACGTGGTACTTTGGGTAATGAAATCTAAAAAACCGTTCAGTATAATTCTACAGAAAAATTCAGCTACAAATTATAACATGTAAGTGATAAGTGTCAAAACTGTGCAGCGAATTTTTGATATGAGTATTAGGTAGCAATAAAAAAAATATTTTCGAAATCACTGCAAAACTCCGTAACAAGGCCTTAAAAACAAAGATGTTCTGTAATTAAAGTACGCTCAGCGAAGTGGACTAGATAAAGCTGTTTGTATTTGTTGTTTTAAAGATATGCAGAGAATATAGTAACACCATCAATTTATACGTAATCAAACGTTAGTTACTTTTTTCTATAGTACACGCGGACGAAGCTGCAAAGGGGCAGATCGTAGTAATATAGCATGAGGAGGACTCTCGAGGCCAGGTTACCGCACCATGGAAGCAGACTTAGTACTGGACATCTGTAGACATCTACTTGTTACTTAAGGGCGAGTGTTAGACAATATTATTGTATTTTCAGTTTTGAGCCATAACATTTCGGTTATTAAAATTGTCTTATTAAAATTTTCTCTTCGACAAAGCGTAGGTTATATTCTTCGTAAACTGCTTGGCGTAAATAGTAATGGAATATTTTATTAATTTTTCATGCAGAATCATTGCAAGAGAATTTTTGATAGTTAACCTATAATTCATTTGCAATGATTCTACATGGCAAATTAATGAAATATTCCATTATTACTTATGTGAAGCAGTTTACCGTGGATTTATCCTACGCTTTATTGAAGAGAAAATTGTGATAATACAATTTGAATAAATGCCATGGCTCAAAGACTGAAAATACAATAAATTTGTCTCTCCTTAAGGATGACGTGGAATGAGGTCCTACAATAGAGAAGCACTTCCATGATTTGGGGGGGGGGGGGTTGGAAACGAATACCCATGAAAACCTTCCTACCAGTCTAACCGCCCCCTCCCCCCTCGGGAATCGAACCCGGATCGCTTTGGTGGGAGGCGAATGGTCTGACCATTCAGCCACCGCGGTCCTGAACCCGGATTGACTTGGTAGGAGGTGAGAGAGGAAGCAACTACGCCAACACCGGCTCCTGCATGAATGGTGTTGTAAAATGTCGGGTGTAACTATTTTTTTCGAATACGTTTATCATCAATGTAACAAACACTAAAATATTATTCAGTATTTTTAGAAATGCGACGCGTCTATTTGGAACGTCTTTTTGGAACCGTCAAATTCGGTCTTTAGTATCTGCGAAATACTAACCTGATCTGAATAAACGGATTAACATAAGCTTTTGTTTGACTTTTCCTATATATTTTTAAATATAAATTATAATTATAACTTCAAGTCCCATAAAAACTATGTTAAGAAAAAACTTCACGTAAATTTGGAGCTCCGCGCATATTGCCGGTCTAACTCGATGCTTCATTAATTGTGAATTGTAGGTTTTTCTAAGGCAACATGAATTAGTCAAAATACAATAATCCTGGAAAATCGATTTTACTATGACTTTGCGAAAAATTTAAAATAAAGTGACGTACTTCTCATTACCGAACGCGGAAATTTCGTAACATTGATTACGACGCAAGAAGTTACGCAGAACGAATATGCTACGTTCTGGCAAAATAACTGGTCAAATAGATGATCAGCCTGTTGTTGAGAATATATACGTTTTTATTATTTGTATATTGACTTCCGAAATCCTAGGTCTTTCGACTGACATTTCAGCGTCACTTCCTGTCTTCTGACCTCATATCATAAATATTCCATAAAACATTATTAAAGAGCAATTTTCTCGGAGTTAACTGGTGACGACGTACTTATGAATATTTTATATATTTCCGCCTTGACAAATAGCTGAAAAATGGCGTAATTTGTATAAATAGTGCGAAGTTATGGAAGGACATTGCAATATCAGTTCCGTGAGATCGACTGTTTCGCGGCGAATGGGAGACGAAAAGAACGCCTATTAGTCATTACACTAGAGAGTATTACGGACATACCTATTCTTGTAGCATAGGGAAAAGCGCAAAAAAAAACAGTTGGGTGGAGTGTAACTATTTAATACATTCGCAAATATTTTTGGCCTATTTTTGGAAAACTAATAGGTTTATGAGAACACTTCCGTATATATGTGACATGTGTGCGCGTGTGCCTAAATACTTTTGAATTTCTAAACTAAATTATTATTAACTCAGTACACCTATTTTATTTAGCAATCGCATGCTATGTTTACGGTTTTTTACTACTTTAGGTGCTTATTTTTGTAATGACGATCATTTGAAAACCATGGTGCATGGGTCGTTCACACGGAAAAAAATAGTTAGTGGTAGGCACAAAATATTTTGTTGGTACTTACCTTCCCAAATAATTTTTTGTAGTGACCACAAAAAATTTTGTGATTGCCACAAAATGTTGTAGTCACCACTATATAATTTAGTGTTTACCACAAGAAATATTTTGCAGGGAAAATTTGACTTTCAGTGCAACATGATTACTTTAACTGAATTATAAAATATCACTCATTTTGGTGGTTTATGATATGAGAATTGGACATTGGAATGGCTGTTACACATTTTCGAGTAGCCTATAGCATAGCCTAACATGAGTAAAAGTATAACGTCTTATATCGAAATTTCTATGACCGATTAAAACAAAATTGAATATACCGAGAGTTTATTGCACTCAGGTTTGAATGAAGCAGTGCTTATTGCTGTAATTTCACAATTTTAGAATACGGCCTTCTTAGCGTAGTTGTTTAGAATGGACGACTTGGCCAGCAGTATTTACGCACTGAATCATGGGTAGAATCAGCGGTTTTTGTACAAACAAATTTCGGAAAACGTATTTTATGATATGGGTTGAACAATTTCTATTCATTATTTATCACTTCTTATACACTCGCAGGTGATAAATTACTATTTTTTTTTTCATGTACGGCAATTGCAGAAGTTTTTAGAGAACGTAATTTATCGATCGTATTGAGTAATAAACAACGATGCAGGTAAAACAATCGTGGAAGCGAGGAAAATTTATTTGCAATTTTCTAATGATTAATACACATAATTATTTATAGACAGTAATTTTCAACACGTTAAGACTGTGTATTGTATTACATTGTAATAATCGCAGAAAATCTGTGGAAACGCTATCTAGAAATATGTATACTGAATTTTTTTCCCCCGTCATAACGCAAGTTTCAAAATACCGAGAATGTTACATTAATATAAGTGTGCATTGAGAAGTTAATTATTAATTCTGTAACAATTTGTTGACATGCTAACCACAAAACAAATATCCTAGGATTAACATTGGAATACGTAAGCTACGGAAAATTTAAGAAGCCTGTACATGTCATTCTTAACTCTATGCTGTGAGCACGGTCAAGGTTAATAGTAGAAAATATCTTCAACTGAATTATTTCATGATAAATAGCGTACGTTTTGGATGAATCTATTAATGCACACTGCCGAGGATTACACAAAAAGCTAAGTCCTGCCTTTTTCAGGCGAAACATTTCACTTCAAAAATTGAAATGCATGTACCCACTTGAAGGTAAAATGACAGGTATACAAAGAGTAATACTTGACGAAATGTCAAGAAATTAGACTAGTGATTTTGAAGTAAGTTTTCCCAAACGTTCTAAGATATTTACGCATGGTAAAACCTTAGTTTAATCTCACAGTTACCTCAACTAAGGGGTAAAAAACTAAGCATGAAATCACCATAGCGTATAACAAATGACAAACATTTTGATATATATATATGTTCGTAAGTGATTTTGGGATGTTGTTTATTATTGTCTTAAATTGACAATACAAACCATTATAAAGGCCTACATGTCCAGTGACTATTAGGAATAATCTGGATAGAATGATGCTTAGCTAAAGGCGTCCACTGTTTCGTTCAAATATGGTAAGGTGGCTATCGATGGACCAGTTCCATAAAAACTGTCATAACTATAAACCAACTTACATTAAAATTTTGGAAAAATACAGTGAACAACTGCATCGACAGAGAAACTAAACCTGCAAGTTGCGTTTATATAACCACACAAATGTATAAGAAATAATCCACCAAAAATGTTTTTTGAAGTTGTCCAACCATGGACACCCGTCGCCATGAATGGACCTCTGAGTTGCTATGAATGTACCACTACTATTTTTTGAAGAATAATATGTTTATCCATGCATTTGTTAAATTACAAACTACACTATATTAATACATTTCCTGGGAATGAATGACATATTAAAGTTTCTCCTTTTACCACAGTCGAAAAACTTGCTTAGTTGTCTTTTGTTAAAATATGTTGTCTTGTTCGTATACAATATTGATAAACTGATAGCTTACTTTAAACACTGCCAGTCTCACCATTAATAACTAATGAAGGCAATTTTCACGGAAACACCGTTTTGTTTCTCGACGTACACCTACACAGTTTGAATGAACCCGAATTGTATATGCCATCCATTGAATCATGTCTTGAACAGAGGCTTCTTGGCATTTCAAAGTTCCAGTATTTCTGAACAATGGGAGCTGTTTTCGATTCAGTAAAGTTAAATTTATTTGATAGCCTTAGTGCAGCCGAGTCTGGTACATCTGCTGGTAGATTACACTATCTCTTCGACACTGATGTATACGCTTAGGCCTAGATGTAGACTTCTTTACAGATTCTTACAAATTCTTATATGGGGAATCTTTGAGCATTTTAACTCTCTGACTTGCCTTTCTTCCTCGACCGGCAACAGCTTTGTCTGCTCCTGGAAGAGGGGAAACTGGAAGCACATCCATATTTTCATCAGCACTTGTAGGAATACTATTACCTACTCCAGAGTTGGTTGCTTTGTTTCTCGTGACATTAGTTGTAGCTGGTACACTCTCCGCACAGGGTGGTCCAGGTGAACTATGCTGGACACTGAAAAATGATAGTCTTGAAAAACATTAGGATTCACCGACCACACACCTGAATGTGCAAATCCATTTATCACTGTCCCAATATTTCACACCTTTAGAGATCCTTGCATCCTGCAACAGTAGGCGAAACTGGTAAGATACTTATTCAACTAATGAATAAGAAATATTTACACAATTATGACCACAAACCGAGCACTATATGCATTCAAAAATAAACCAAGACCTATGACTGCATCAAAGTTTGTTGGTTATGCATTTCGTTAATGTTTTGAGCGTAGAGTACAACCTAGTGAATGTTGTACACCCCTTGTACTCAAAATCTGCGACACTACAACAGCGCTAGTTTTGCTCACGTAAAGTCATTCTGACATAATACCACCGGACCTACAGTTTATTCAAACTCCTCTTAGTTGTTAAAAATATTAATGACAATATTAATATTTGAATATATACATACATATTAATAAATTTATTAATAACATGCCAGACAAAAGAAGCAGGCCAAGGCCTACAAATTACCTTGTGATAGGCAATTTGTAATGTACAGAGTTCTAAAGTAAGACATTTCGACAAAAAAACAAGAGCACACTTGTTTTAATTAATAAATAATAAACACGTAGTCACAAAACAGCGGGTATAAATGTGAAGTGACGAACATTCTGATAAGATTATGTTCATTTTTAAATGACTGGAAGTAATCTTTGTAGGACTTCAAAGAACTGTTGTGTTTCCTTATGTTACACCGAATGAAATAAACAACAATGTTCTACAAAGTTAGATACAATCGTTTAACGAACATGCCGATGCATTGAGACTTATTGCAAAGTACACGCGTAAATAGGAACCTATGGCCTATTAGGAGGGGTAGTGGGGAGGATTCCCTGCTGGATGCCAGTGGAGAAGCGTGAAGTGTTGTAGGGCAAGCGGTGATGAGCAGTGACTATACAGAACTCTCGGTTGTATGTGTAACCATATGACTGGTAGAGGCAGGCACACTCCTCAGTCAGTAGTATGTAAGAGACAAGCAACTAGTTTGCAGTAATACACCTAGGACTCAGCAACACAACTGTCACCTGCTCAAAGTGTATAGCAGGATATCATACTGATTGCCTTGGATCACGTCCATGCTTCGCCACTGCTGGAGGCGAGGACGTGGGATCAGCCCCAGGTCGCGCCCGCGAGAGTGGCGGTGTTCCCAGACCGGCAAGTCGCACCGATGTGTTGCGGCTCATTAACCCGCACGTAATTAAGCACCGCACATGCGAGTGTGCCCAGGAGCGACATGCTGCACCGTGTGTTTACCTCGGGCTGCGTGCTGGAACTTGTCTCTCAACTTAACACTGCGGAGATCCCGCAGCACTCCAGCTCAATGGATGAGGAACTGGCGGCCGAGACAGTATCGCGAAGTCACTCCAGGCGAGCGCTCTTCTCTTTCTACTGTATTTGCAACAATTATTTTTAAGCTTTGGCGAGAGGTTTGGCAATTTTGTTTGTATGGGTTTTTCCCAAGTTGACGAAATTTTTGTTTATTTATTCACTAGTAGGGCTAAGATTTTGTCGCGAGAAGATTTTGGCCCCACTTTGTTTCAGTGTCTCACGTGCCCATCAGCAGCTGTGCTTCATGGTTATTGGCAGCGTGTCTTTGTTCACACACGTTTCTCATCTGACTGCGCCAGTCAGAATATGATTATTTAGACTCTGTACGTCTGTAATTTGCCAAGGCAACTGAGAATAAAATCATCCAATCACAGACGATGTAGCAGAGCTGCAGATGTGTACATAACACATTGAAACCAAATGTTGCAAAAATCTTTTCGCCATAAAATTGTGGCACTACTCATTAGTCGAAACCGTATAATTTATTTTCGTTAAGAAAAAAAATGAAATCCGTTTTAAACAAACCGGCGAAACATTTTGCGATATCTGCTCTTGTTAAGGCTTAATAAAATAATTATCACAAGAACAGAAGAAACAAGGTAGCGTGGCCATAAGGCGCCCGCCTACTGGCCGTGTGTTTGTGTGAGTGAGGCACGGCACCAAGGGCGATGTTGACTGGCTCACCTGGTGCGGTATCACCTCTACCGCAAGACACTGAAAAGGCGTGCAGGGGCACAGTAAATCAATCGCCTGACAGACACTTTCAATGGTGTTTCCAATATTTTTTAGTTGTTTTCCACTAATCTCGTGAATAGTTTTCCGGATACAATAGAATGAAAAAGGGTCTCCGAAATTATTTTTTCCATGGGCGTGATGCTTTGAAAGTACCTTTCCGTCATCGTTTGAAGCATATTTTATTTTCGTGCATTGACGTAATTTAATGGATAAATTTGGAATAGTTTCGTATAAAAAGAATTTACGAACACACTGCAACGCATTTTAAGCGCGTGGTAGGCAACGCCCTTAAGGCCATGAGATTTTATTTATTTCAAACAATTGCAAATAACTCTAATATATTTTAACCAAATGCTTTGAAAAAATCTGAGACTGTGTAAAGTCATACGGTACACAATTTTGCCGGAGCGGTTTTTAAAAATAATGTACCGTTTGATAGAAAAAATTATTTCACTTAATTTTTGCATATTTTGACAACTAAATATGTAATAATTCAGGGGCAAAAATCTAAAAATCCGTTTTGTGTATTGAAACCGAAAATTCTATAAGTGTCAAAACTGCCAGAATGAATTTTTGATATATGTATTCATTTGCGTAAAAATTTTTTTTCGAAACCACTGCAAAACTAAAGAGCGAGGCCTTAAGGGTACTTAGGTGACAAAAGTGAATAATTTTATGTTTGCACGACATAGTGTTAATTTTATAGACGTTACTTGTGACTACAGTTTCCACTTGTGAAACTTTTTTAGCTCTCGTATTTTTCCCATAGTGGCATGTCAAAGTCAAAATTTGCAAGTTACGGGAACATGCTAATAACAAAAACCAACTGACTTACCCGAACGACATAATTTATACTAAAATTATATATTATGGGTCATAGGCTAAAAGATTTAAAACCACACGACAAAGTCCCTTTGTATTTTTTAAAAATGGCCATGTATAAACAAAATTATCGTAATTTTTATGTATATTTTTTTAATGCATAGGAATTACACTGTGTGATTTTAAATATTTTAGCATATGAACCATACTACCTGATTTCAGTGTAAATTACTTCATTCGCGTAGGTCAATAGCATGTTCCCTTAACGTGCAAATTTTGACTTTGTCATGCAGCTATGGGAAGACTGTGAGAGCTGAAAATGTTTCACAAGTGAATAATTTAGTCAAAACTAACGTCTGTAAAACTAACACTATGTCGTACAAACATAAAATTATGCGGTTTTGCCACGTAAACATCCTTAAGGTGATCGTCTAGGTGAAGGTATTTTGCACATTCGATGTCTAGAAGTACAGGAGCAGTAATGACTAGAAATCACAGACATCACGCCTCATCCTAGCCTCTAGACGCGAATCACTTAACAGGCGTGCAGTATTCCCGACAACATCGCGCCTCTATGATGAGACATTCAGTGGTGTCAATTTATGACGTAATATTTAAGATAATTGTGTCTTGTACACGCCTACACCTTTTGAGAGATTCTGCACCAACATATTTATCCTAAAAAGGATCGAAAAAATACATATTAACGCCATATTCGGCCGTTGGAAAATATGTAAGCTTTAATGAGTTTTTTGAACCTGAAATGAGTATAAACACAATGGAATATTCTTTGAATGCTATTCCTAGGAGGACGTAACTTATGCACACTGAGCACTTTTAGAATAATATTGTAATGGTCAAAACTCTACGTTCCGCTCGTTTGCCTGAACAGGTGGCTACCTTAAGAGGGCGTGGTATATAAATAAACTCTGAATGCTTCAATTGAGATCAACACTTTTGGAAGACAATATAGAAAAACTGCAAAACAGCAGACCTTGAAAATTCTAGGTTATTTGCCAACTTTATGAGCAAACATTTACCAAGAATGATGCATTTGTTAAGCGTAATCTCTTGCGCCGCAATTAAATGTACAATATTTCGACGTCAGAGATTGTTCTTCAGATATACGTTAATCAAGAAAAGTTTTTGCTCAGAATGTTGGCAAAAATCGTTGTCTAGTATTGCTATTTCTTGACTTTTACAAATTGGCTTCGAGAAACCTACAATTCTGAACGGATGCTTTGAACACTGAATTATATACTACAGTATGGACTTTTTAAGAGTGTTCAAGTATGAAACATTGTTACTTTTTTTAAAGAGGAAAATAATCAAAATTTCAGAAAAGTTTTTTTTTTAATTCCAAAAACATTGTGTTACTATATAAAAAACATGACAGGCAGTAGCCCGTGACAAGTAGTTTCAGTGTGAATTTTTTAAATTTATTTATGTTCATTTGTTTTTGTGGCTTATAAGAACTAAAACGTGCACATTTTGTCTATGACGTGCCATTACGGGAAAACCGGTTAAGCTAAAAGGTTTTCGTAAGAAGAAAATTTACTCCCAAGTAATGTCTACAAAACTTTCACTGTTTCATACAAATATAAAATTACGATTTTTCCCCAATTGGACACCCTTAAGGGTGTTTTTTTTTCTTTCCAGTTTTTGTGCGATACCATTTATTGAAGTTGTATTATCATTTATTTTCTCCTACTAAGCACGGGATATACTCGTGGTAAACTCCTTGACATAAATATTATTAGAATATTTTATTAATTTCTCAATCAGAATCATTACAAACGAATTATAGGTTAACTTTCAAGAATGATTAAAAGTCCAAAATAAAATATCTTCTATGCCTCAATATTGCCACATTTGCCAAACATATTTTAAACACAAGATATGCAGAAAATCTATAAATAACATTTAGCATCTGTTTCACTCCCACTTAAAAGACCGAATTCAAAACCTCTCATAGCGCCTATCATGTTGCCAAATTATCTGTTACCGTCTCTAATGACCTCACTACAGACGAGACTTGAAGTCATGATCGAACCTTATCGAGTCTGGCTCGGATTGATAATATTTTGTCAACAAATTCTGTTATATGTGATTTGTTCACTGTAAAGCAAACACTTTTTGATAACGCCACGGTTATTTTATTCATTTAAAATACTCCCCGCCATATAAAAATATGAACCTCAAAGTTTGATTAACAAACACAGTGTATTGATTTCACCGAAGTAAAATGTATGCGCCTTAAGCGATAACTGTATATGTTATTTGATAATCATACCTCTAGGACGGTATTCTCAAAGTAGCCTCCTGCCCGGATCGCCGAGTAGTGAGCAGAGCTTCGGACGTTCGTTACAAGATTATTTGAAAACTGCTCAACGCTCATGACTGATTTCTGCTTAGCAACCAACACAGGTGTACACCCATTTCGTTCTTCACTTCTCATTTCATCACTTTTTTTTTTTACGGATGACAAAAACAAAGACCATTTGAGGTATGAAAATCTTGCCGTCGATTCTTTTAAAAAGCATAAGCGTCGGACAATATATATGTATCTTTAATACTACGTAATACAATTATTTGGTCAATACTGACTGTCTCATAGAGCAGTAATCTGTGGGTGTTTCCGTTTCTAGGTGAGTGAATTTCTACTACCTGCCACCGTGATTGGAAGGAGCGTTATCTCCTTCTGTCAGTGGTCTTCATCTACCCTGTCAGCTATATGCTTAAGCTGGTTTTACACGACGCAATGTACATACAATTTCCACGCAATATGCTGATATTTCATTGGAGCTCAGACACAATTCTTGGAATCTCACATGCAATGCAAGCAGCGGTGCAATTTTGGCTAATAGAATATGCTCTATATTTCTATGCAAGTTGCTTGGAACAAGCAATGTGATTGGCCATTCTCTGAAGTAAATTTACGCGCGTAGTTGTGAGTATAAACAAAAATAACAAACACCATACAAACATGGAATCGACACCAGTGTTTTTCGCAGGTTTTGGACGAATACGATACATTTCCACTATAACACAAAATCACCAAAATATCACAACAAACATTTGTGCGAAAATGGCCGCGTCTGTATCGGAAGTCCGGGAAAAGACTACTGTACCACTGGAGCGATAAAAACAAGTTCCTACGTGGTTCACAGTTGTTTAATCTTTGTCAGATAACATTTCCATCACTGCAAGTGCACATTTTCTGCTTTTAGGTTATCCATTTGTTCTAAACTTTGGCAGGAATAAAACATATTGCGTGTATATTGTGTGGGGAAATTTCGCTATGTAAAATGGACTATGAGAAATTTCATGCAAGTAATCACGAGCGATTGCACGCAAGGAGCTGCGTGAGGAATAAATTGCGTCGTGTAAACCAGCTTTAGGCTGCACGGCTATGGTGAGCCCTGGCTGTTGGGACTGACTGGCGAGGATTTACACGGAAACGGACACTTCTACAACCTCGTCATTTCACCGAACGTTTTTCCTACTCTTCCCCTTACTCCCTCCACGAACCACTCTGTACACCTTCTCTAAAAATGTTCTGTCAACTGCCGAGGTCGTAGAACTCCCCTACACTTCGTACCCTCTACGAAACCGTACACACCGCCTGTTGGCATCCCTTTACCCTGTCCATAAACCATATGCACCGTCTATTGGTGCTTCTGTACTATTCCTCCCATTGGCTACCACGAGACGTGACGAGTTCGCACACCAGATATAAAGCCGAAAACCTATTGGCCATAGCATCCAACATTCGTGACCGCCCAGTATAGCCCCCAGCGTAGAGGGGAGAGGAAGATAAGTTCTGTCAACTAGTGAGGTTGTAGAACTGATATATTCCCAATTTACAGCCCTCCCAATGTAAGATCAGCAAGGTGTCTCCTGGTAAGCATTCGGGATCAGGTACAGGGGGGCGGTACTGACACACATCGGCGGTGGCAGCGATGCCCAACACTTGTCTCATAGAGGCGAGTTTCCGAGGAGAAGTCTACCAGATCAGTGATTTGCGCCTGGAATTTAAGGCGTGATGCACGTTTTGTGTCGTCCTTAAGAGTGCGTGTTAGATAAATAAACGCTGAAAACATCAATGGATTTCTACGCTTTTTTCGAAGTCAAAATGGATAAAATACTCAATGACAATAATGGTGTTTGCCAACTTTATGTGTAAATATTTATCCAGAATTACTAACCCGTTACGCGTGATCTCTTGCACCGCAGTTAAATGCACGAGGTTCCGGCGTCAGAGATTGTGCCTTAGAAGTTCGCAACGCAGGAAACAATTTTGTTTAAAATGTTGGCTAAATCTATTGTCTAGGATTGTTTTTGTTCAATTTTCGCAAATTGCCTTCAAGAAAAATACAGTTATAGGTTAATGCTTTTAGCGTTGAATTATGTACCACGCCCTCTTAACGCTTCCTCACTCGTAGGCCTCGATCATGGAAAATACGTTCATTCAGGTTGCCACCTTAATTTCTCGCTTTACAGTAAATAGTCAATGAACGTTATTTTCGAGATACTTTTACATGAGGACAACTTTAACAAACAAGTATTATAAGTTACAACATTTGTTGCAGTACCGTAATCGGTTTTTTACAAGCTTAAAGTGAGGCGACCATGCAAGCTGACTACGTAAGTTCCTATTACAGAGAGAATAAATTGGCGTAACACACTTGGTACATGCAGCAATAGAGTGTAATGATATTACACGTCGACCTTGATTACCGCATGTTAGTTACGTAAAATTTTACAATGTCTTACACATTTTAACGTTGTATCATTTTGTTACTTGTTGAAAAAAATCATTTGTATCGCGAATTATGTATTTATAAATTACTATACCTATAGGGCCTAGTGTGAAAATAAGGTAGGCCACATTTTTATTAAAGTGTTTACATATTTCAAAGTTCTCATACAACAAATTAATTTTTTTTAAACAAATAACTACAAATTGCAGACAAATGTTTCAGAGCAACGGCGATTTGTGTACAACTTATTAAATACGTTTGTAATTGTTGAAATTATTTGGGCCGCTTTAGTTGCACTACATTTTTACTATAAATTCAAACAACATCTAAACTCTACAGGCTTTACATAAATTGGAATTCCTTTGTTTTAGATCCGTTTGATAAATTTCAAACTTCATGTACGCTATCCTACGTTTATCATAATTACGACACATTTTCGGCTTAATTTTTCTGTTTCAGACAGTTATTATGTAGAGCGCTATATGCTCCGACACTGCAGTGTGATTGGTCACATGCGAAAGCTGGTCCTGAATTCAGGACAGAAAATAAGACAAGTCAATTGACTAAACCAGATTTTAAAATCGCCAAGTTTGTCGACATATGATTCTACTATGGCTGCCGTACTGCATGGTACAGCACCTGATAAGGCAGATGCATATAACAACCGTTGCTGTGGACGTAAGCTATAGCAAGCGGTTCTGGGAAAACGCATACCGGGTCCACGTCGTGCATTCATGTGACATTTTAACGGTTACGGAAACGGAATAGTTATTAACTACCGTTTTTTTGTGAACATACTCGTAATGGCGTATGTACGCAAAACTGTTAAGTTTATAAATACTCTTTGAAGGAACGTTCAAATATCATACCTTGTACTAGCTAGTGGGGAGTTAATAATATAACACGTTATTGCGCACAACCAAATCCTCCTAAACTAAATGTAGTACACTATTATATCCGTTGTTTTTTATAATCTTATGTCTTGAAGTTTTCGCGTACTGATTAAATTTTCAATTATTTTCCAAGAAAAATTACAAAATGAACCAGATATTTAACGTAAACCGATAGCATTTTATAAAGAAGAATTTTGAAATTTGGAGTTGAGGATATGTAATAAGCAAAGCGTTATTTTTTTTTTTTTTTTAAATTTGACCGTAAAGGAAATTAAAGTAGTGGAAGTTACGGTATCCTGAAGATCGTCCAGTACATTAAGTTTAATAAATTAAACACATTGAATACGTATGCCTATCACATAATAAACTTTTCGAATGTAGGTAGCAGCCATTTGAAAAATGTCGAAACGATGAAATATTTAGACGTTTTGGTTAAAAAAAATTAAGTAATTTTGAAGTTAATTTTCAACGTATCATTACTACTGCAACATTTACTTAAAGGGATAATTTGTAACACAGCTTCTACTTAATTCTCTACTTAATTCTTCATAAACGGTCCCCACACAAACTTTAATCATTCTATGTATACAGTACAGTGTTCACGTTGTTGTCAACACTTGTCAAGTACATAATGCTTAAGTTTTAATTCATTTGGGTTAATTTGTGTTATTTCAGTGCGCGGTTCACCTCAGTTTTCAACGTCTTTTTTTATTTTTATATTTGTACCAGATATTTTGTCTTATTTAAGACATAAATTGTGACAAAATCTTCTTCTTAGAAAATTATTGTATCTCTCATAGTTTTCACGTAATGACTAATGGGTAGTAAACATCGAAATTTGCACTTTAAGGTTTTATGTACGCCACTAAAACCAACTGTAATACCAAACCGAAAAATGCACAGTGTATAACAATGTTATAGGCTATGAAATGACACATATAAAACAAAAAGTAAAATTTTTTGTATTTAATAAAAAATTCTGAATTTTTAAATGCAAATTTAAATATTTCAAAAATTGTTTAAAAATACAAAAAAATTAAAAATTAAAAATTACGTTGAAAACTGAGGTGAACCGCGCCCTTAAAACCCGTTCTTATGGGTATCAGTGATTACTTTTTAACACAGTTATCAATTCCATGCTCCAAAAACATTTCATGTCTTCAGCCGTAGTTCAATTTTTTGTGATATATATATATATATATATATATATATATATATATATATATATATATATATATAAGGTAAGTCAGGACGGATTGTGATAACTGTGCATTGTGATAACTTATGAAAAATTGAGTCGAAATTAGTTTTAAATTTTGCCGTAAAGTGAATTATAGCAAAACGCATTCTAAATAGTGACAAAACAGTGTAAGAGGCAAGTAGTTTTTGATTTCATTTAAATAAAAAGCATTTTGAAGTTTAATTGTAACCACTTTACTGTAAAATTAAAAAAAAAATTTTGACCGGCATTTCTACAAGGTTTCACCATGCGAAATTAATGCACTTCGTCATGGGTCATCCTATGTGTGTTTGTATATATATATATACATAGAGAGAGTGAGAGAAGAATAAGGATTGCGAAACAAACGAACTTAGTATTTTTATGTTTTATTAATAACGTTGTTGATGTTATACTCCTACGAATTGTTGTACAATTTAATAAAAAATCATTTTCCCGTCCTTCGTCTACAGTAAATCTGAGAATCTAAGAAGTGTTGACGTCAGTTCAGCGCCGCGCCGTGTCGAAAGACAACGAAGTGTTTATTACGCGGGCGTTAATTCCCCGCGTCCGCATGCAAATTGTCGGCAGGGCCGGTGGTGCGCTTGATGAATTAGCGTGGAAGAAGGTTGCCCTTCGTCCAGCAGTCGTTTATGCGTGCCCGGTTAGAAAGGGGGGAGGTGGTTCTGCCAGAGTCGCCCCAACGTGCGAACCTAGAGGGGTGACGTGTCGCTGGCTGATGGATGGACGAGGTGTCGGGGGCGATGAATAATGGCAACTGCTGTTGATTACGACGGGATCACAATAACGCGACTGAAGCGACGCGAAGGGTGCGATGCGACACTGAACATTCTGGTTATTGCAAAAATAGAAACATATTTCATCTGCCCGCTACAAATAGGAAACAAAACAGTATTGTATACAATTATTTTCTTGCCACTACCTATTAATTTAAATTTTTTTCTCTTTATTTTTAATGCATTTCAAATTTCCACTGGTATTCCAAAATGTGAAAATTAAGTCATAATTTTACGCTTGCTTGAAAAAATTTATGATTTGTTTATAAAAACAAGTAAACAGCCTGTAAAATAGCTAAATTAAATTCTCTACCAACTCGTCAGTTTCACCAACACTTGGCTACAAAGTTAAATTCCTTTTTCTCAGCGTTGCCGCAACTGCGAAGAAAATAAAATATAAATGCTGTAATTCTTATCACGTCCGCGATTCTTGTCGCGCTGACGTTACAGAAGCCCTGACGCTGATTGGTTTACAAGTTTTTTAAACTGCGTAGAATTTCTCGTTCTATAGTGATTCCAGCAATAGATCGATCGTATTTTCGTATCGCAAAAATGGTTGCCAGCGAGGCCAGACCACATGACTTGAACTGAATTTCCCATTCCAAGAATCCATCTTGTACTATTCTTTGACATTAATATAATGTTCGAAAAACTTGAATGTTTTTAACACGACGCTTTGAAAAATTAGAGACATTGTCCAGTCATACAACGCACTAATATATGTTCCTTTATTGTAAAATAATGCGCAGTATACCTGCAAAACAATGTAAATTTTAGATTTATTTCACTACACAATTTTAATATATTTTGGATGCAAAACTTTGGAGCAAATTGTTACCGAGAAATAAATATTTAAATAGTTGAGTAAATGAGGGGGTTAGAATGAATGTTGAGTAAGTAAAAAATATTAATACATTGAGATTATTGCGTTTTGGCTTTATTTTTCAAGTCATATTTTAAAAAAAAAATTAGTTAAGACAGGGCTGCATTCGTTAATAAGTTAATGTGTTGGACGGTTAGAAAACAATTTTAGTATTTTATGAGTTCCAATGCAGGACTCTTTATTCTGCAAAACTAAGCAATCCTGACTTCTCACATATGACATACACACGAGTATTAAAACTTCGTAGCTGTTCTTTGATTTCGACATCAGGTTGTTGTGAAATATATTATGACGAAATTCACATACCAGACATGGCAAAAATCTGGGCTTAGTTAGTACTCAGCTGTTAAATATTTTATGCTTTCAGTGTGTTTTAACTTTGTCTCAAACGATAACTTTTCTTAGCCTTTTCACATGTGTCGAAAATTTTTGTTGGTTAAAAATATGATAAATGGACGTGGCAAATTCGTCAACTGAAATGTTCAATTACATTATATTGTTTGTTTTTATTTTTGTCGGGTTCTACAGCTCGTTATCAGCAAGATCATTATACATGTCACCGACGGTTTTACGCAACTATGATATAAATCGGCCATTGCATGCATAAAAAGCAGCAGTCTCTTGGAGTTCAGGACTAGATGACAATGCAATATTAACTCGCTTTGTTGTGTGTTTGTCTGTTACTTGTTAAAATCGATTGCATAGTTCTACGTACACAAGACTTAAAATAATATCATTATTATTTTTAAAAAAATAATATACCAGGTTTTTTAATGGAATAAAAATATAAAATGCTTTCTCTTACAAGAATACTAAGATTTCAATGGAAAACTTGGGACGCATGCATTACATGAAATAGTAAGGTGTGTGGAAATAGCTGGAGAAGAGAAAACTCACGCAACAGTTCATATCACTTGCATAGTAGTAACATTGTTAGTGACTTCGGTGAACTATTCGTGCATCAGTTATATATGCAACACTTTTTTTTTCGTTTTAAATACTACAAGAAATTTCATAGGAGAAATTATGTTATACTTTATGTCCGTTTTAAAAGCATGGTATATTATTTTTTATTTAGTTTTATTTAGTTTTTTTTTACAAAAAAAAAAACAAGTAGCCTATCAGTGTTTACACATTGATATTAATAGTACAGTATTTAGGAAGACATGGGTAAATGTAGATAAATGTTCACAAAATTTTCTCTAAAGTAGGATGTCTATGATTTTAGAAACGTTTTTGTGTATCAATATATAAAAGTACTTACTAACTGTTAGAGTCATCCACAGCTCTGCATTTCCGCCTAGAGAATCTAGAGAAACATCGAAAATCCGAAATTGTGACGGCCGGAGCTTGCAATCAAACCCGGGTCCTTTCGAAAGCGATTCCTGCATGTTAATTTATTGCTGCCTCGCTCTATCAGTTAAACAGTAATGCGTCATTAATCAAATACACAAAACTACTTCGTTATCAGAAGGAAACTGATGTTTTAGCATATCATACGGATACTTAAGAGTAACGGAAGCCACTTAAAGAAATTAAATAACAGGCCGCACAACTGCATGACACGCGCGTTACACAGTTTAAGTAACGGATAATTGTCGTGATAAGCTGAATTTATTTAAAACTTCGTAGTTAAGTGAGTGTTAAAATCTAAAATTACGAAGTTTGTGTTCATATAATCTATTTTTTATTCTGTCTTCTAGTAACTTGAAAACTATTTGAAAAACATAATTTATCGCAGTAGGAATGTACACACAAGTAATGCACTATGTACATCAATACATAAACAAAGACATTTAATTTTAAATCAAAACCGGTACTGTAATCGCTACATTACCACAATTCACTGGTATTATTTGAAAGCGAAGAGCAAGACGTTTTAAAGTACAACTGAAACACTGAAAGTCCACTTCATTTAACGGATCAGTTTCGTGTAACGTAGTTGGAAAAGTCACAGCTACGCACGTGTTTCAGTTCCGGTGTAACTTTTTTTCTGCCCTTTTCCGAGAAACAGAACGTTTTTAATAACGCTTCCTCGTGGTTTTGCTCGCTTTCCCCTGTGAACATCACCTCCCTTCTCTCCCTCGCTTCCTCTCGCCTATATACTCACGTGCTTCCGCGAGTGGGAACTTAGAACCATAATATATTTACAGGCAGAGAGCGAAGCTTTTTCAGGCCGGGCAAGTTCGCGATTTATAACAAATTACACCATCTGCTCCACCTGAGACCTAAAAGCCGCAACGTTCTCCGCCTCGCTTTCCCGCGTGAACGTAAAGAAGCGATTTGCGACGTAGAATACTTCAATAAGCCTCGGTGTATACCGTCGATGAAGAAGGCTAACGTGACGCTTATAAAGAGGCTGTGTCGAACACTTGACATACTGTAGTACATGACAAGAATGCACAACAAAGTGTGGGATTGTATTTATACGTACGTGCGTTTGTAGATATGAATGCATATATGATTGCATTTATGTAATTATATATGTATGTGTATTCATACATTTGAGTATATATGTATGTGTATGTATATGTCTATGCATGCATGTGTGTATGAGTGTGTATGTATGTATATATGTATGCTTGCGTGTGTGTATGTAAGCATGTATGTATGTGTGTGTATGTGCTTATGTATATATGTATGAATATGTGTATGTATACATGTATGTGTGTATGTATGTGTGTATGTATATGGTATGTGTGTACGTATATATGCGTGTATGTAAGCATGAATAATGTGTGTATGTATGTACGTGTGTATGTACGTGTGTATGTATGTACGTGTGTATGTATCTGTGTATGTGTATGTTTGCGTGTATGTATATTTTCATGTATGCATGTCTGTATGTAAGCATGTACGCATGCTTGTATATATGTATGCATGTGTAGGTATATGTGTGTTTGTATGTAAGTATGTGTATATATATGCATGTATGTATACATGTATGTACGATTGTATGCGTGTATGTATATGTATACATATATGTGTAACGAAAATAATAAAATCAAAACCGCATACGTAATTTTTTAAAGAATAAAGTTGTATTCATTCATATATAGTTTGTGCTGGTATGTTAGTAAACTTCGTGCGTAATTTCGTTTCCTTAAACTTCTCGTTCTGCGAGATATGTATAGGTGTTTTGTTAATAATAGTACGTAATCAGAAATAAAAATACGTATTTAAATTTGGCTTTAGACATACAATTTTGAGTACGATACAATTGTGTGTAAATTTATTATTAGTTAGAGTACTTTGTTTTTATTAAGAAGAGGTACGAATATACAAAATATCAGAAAAAAGTAACCAGGGTCGAAAAGAACTCACAAAGCTCGAACCATCTATATGATAGTTGCCCGTTTACCTTCCAGGCATAACAATTACTTCACCAACTGTTGCAGCTGTACTTTCAATTTACTTATCGGTAGTTGCAATCAGTGGAATGTTGTCACTGAAATTCCGGTTAACAATATGATGAACCTGTAGAATTCACTAAATATCAGTTTACAGGCAAGTGAAATTCACTAGATTAATTCTATGGCCCGGTTTTATCAACCTCTGTTAAGTATTTAACACTTTGTTAAAGAGGATTAACTGAAGATTTAACACGTAAATATCTTCTGTTTAGCATCTTTAACCGGCCATAAATATCTTTTAAATCAGCAGCATCTAGTCTTTGAAACTATTAGCAAGGTTCGACAAATTTCAGTTGCTCATTACTGACCAAAACGAATGTAATTTCACCGAACAGGTTCATTTCGAACTGATTCGTGCGTCAAGTGTAAATAGTCTGGAAACTTGTAAATTTTGTTTTAAGTGGGATGGGGGATAAATCCTTACTGTAAACAAAATGGATTATATAAAATGTTAGTAAAGTGTATCTGATATTCAAAAATTTACGGCACAAAATTATGTTTTCTTTCAAGGTGTACTTATCATGTTGAAAAGTTTCTTTGTAAATGTAGTCGGCTTACACGTGTAATATTCGACTGTATTTACGTTTGTTTGGAAATAAGTAAAAGTCATACTTCATGTATGAATTTATAAACGTAAGAACTACAAACGCCTGATACTGTAAGGATGAGAGGAAACACGTTATAAACATACAACATAAATTACGGTCGTGAAAAGCGTGCAGACTTTGTTGCTATAAACTAAGGAGTTCTCGGGGATCTGCCGTTTCCGCCCTTTCATTCCGGTGTTGCTCCATACTCACATCATGTCATCCTTCATCCGCGTTAAAGACATCGACGTTGACCGCCTTTCAGTTGTCGTATACCCTCATCGCAAAAATCATCCAACGACCACAAATTACGTCTTGCCTTCTCGACGAACCACAATTAGAAAATATTTTAACATCGTATCTGTTAGGAAAGTAAACCGTATTTGAGCATGTGTTCACTCGAGCTTCCGTACGCTGTGTGGCATTCCTCTTGTGCGTTGTTGTACAAGCGGGTCTTTTCAAAGCCGGACGGCGTGTTGGCTGAATACGGGCGAGCAGAGTGAATGCAGTCTTGGAAGGCGTACGGGCACACAGTGGAGCACGAGGAATTCGATAAGAGATGAGGCATTCGGCTGGAGGCAGAATGAGATTACTCGAAATGCCCAGAAACACCCCCCATCCCTTTCCCAAACCAGCACAACACGGAAGTGCATTGACGTAAAACGTGTTGTGCTCATTGTTGGACCGAAAACAGTCCAAAAGTCACGTACAAGGGTTCCAATTGTACTAATACGAAATGGTAATAAATTTGCATTCAGTTACTGTCATTAAATAGACACGATGACTGTTGACAATTCAAATGTATATCTTTAAGTAGCTTTGGCTATTATAGCGGGATATTAAGTTTTTTCTTTGTAATATTAATTGTGTTTAAAAAAACCTGTTTTGAAAAAAACATGAACCTGTTCTTTCTAGAAATCTACTTTAAACATTAGATAACTTTTTTATTTTATATACTTGGATTCAGCAAGATAATTTTTTTAACGTTAAAGGCATTTTCTGTATTCTTTCTAGTATTGAAAGGGAATTTTTTAAAAATCTTATAAAATTTTTGTAAAGTTGACACAAATATAATGAAGTAAAGTAAAGTAAGTGGATTTTACGTCTCGTCTGCATTGAGGTCATTAGAGATGGCGATACACAACTTTGATACAACAACGGTAGCAGGTGGAGGAGCTAGTCTTGGCCTTAGTTAAGGTAACATCCCGGCATCCACTTGGAGGGATTTTGAGAACCATACAAAACAGCGAAGTGCGTATAAGGCCGCTGCTTACCATCAGAGATATGGCGAGGGCAAGGGTAATATTTTACACGTTATAAGATTTTAGGTGGGGCTCAGTACCTGTCACACCTACATACGCGATCACTGGCATTTTTATTCGTCTGGATGCAGCCCACATGTGTATATAATTCTTTAGCCTTTTTTGTAATATCCTGAAAACAAATACGAACAAATAAGTATTTGAATTCACAAAAAAATACTCGAAAACACATACTCTTAAATTTTGTCTCACATTTTGTTTGCTGAAGCAGTACTGTTTTTTTTTTTATCTTAGTTCAGAAGATTGTTTTTGTCCGAAAGTAACATTATGAAAAGTAGGCCTACTGAGCCCAGTCGAAAATAATTTAACTTATGATTACCTAGCCTTGCTTGCGACTGTTTTTTTTCCCTGGATATTCTTCCTACTTTCATATTAGCAAATATTTGGAATTAATGAATCTATATTTCTACATAGTTTTCTCTCGCTTATAACCATCAAACCTTAGTCCCGAATTATATCTAGTTTGAGAATAATATTTTGTTTCATCTAGAAGAAAGGGCTTAGTTAACAGATGTATAAGTAACTACTTTGAAGATGTAACCGATGCTCATGTTACATGATTGAATTAATAAAGTGATTATTAATATTATAGTAATTTTTATCTAAATGAGTGGATATATTTATATCTCTGTAGGCAAGACAAATAGGTCTCCGACCAAAATTCCACATTTTTTTGAAGTTTTTATTTGTAATGAAACTAAAGCAGAATTTGTTCATGAAATTTTTTTAAGGATTTAATTTATAATATAACAGTTCCTTTCAGGTTGATTCACGAAGTACTTAGGGCGACAAAAATGTACCCTATGTGGAACCACAACATTATTGTTACAAGATAGGTGCTAATATTCATTGCATTTGTCCTCCACTGACTTTGTCATCCTTTGTCCTTACCTCCACACACTGATTCGATGCTAAAATGGAATGGCATTCTCAGGGTGGAGTGTTGGAAGATGATAAGCAGTAAGTCTATAATTTTGAGTTAACTGAAAAAATTCTGGCCGGCACTTAACATCTAGATGTTTAGCGCTGGTTAGGGGTGAAATGGTGTGTGTATGGAGCAGCCCCGGAATGAAGGGGCGGGGAAAAGGGAGATCACAGAGAAAACCCACCGACGAGCGGCATCGTCCAGCACGATACCTACTTGCGTCGGGAATTGAACTCGGATCGCGTTGTTTGGAGGTGAGTGTTTTAACCACTGCGGCAACCACAGGCCCGTCTATGATAGGAATTGTCCTTTGTCGGCGACGCGGTAGGCCTACATTACAATAATACACAGTCAAGTTTTCTGGGTAGTTGGTTCGTCACCGCGTCAGAAAGGTCGCGAATTTTGAGAAATATATATATGTAAATGCGAATTTATACAGTTCACGCGTAAACGTACCTAACGAGTCTAAATTTCCTCGACGAACATTAAACTCGCGATTTTAAATAATTTCCCAAATCACTATTGTCATTTTCTTATCGTCCACCAACGCAACTTAACAGTTTATTTTGTGTACTTACAAAACATGAAATGTCTACGAAGATAAACAAACAACATTTGTAATACAATCAATGAATTATGTAATTCGTGGTGAATGAGCATGTTAAAAGCCATATCGTTCAGGAACGATAACTTGAAGTTCGATTACCAACATGTTCTAACAATTGATAAGGGAAAGTTAACTTAAGAGATGGCGTTCGTAGTTTTCTTCATCGTTTCAAAACGGTAAAATATGAAGCCTCTTCCGGTAGTTGCTAAGTCTTCGACCCGCCAACATACGTAGATAATATTTTATAAATGAAACATTTAAATACCCTGGCAGTTGTTTTTGAAGTTCAGTTTCATAGAAGAATACAAAGGGCTCTGTGATACTTTGTCTCATACGTTCTAACGACAAACTTAAAAAACAATATTGTTCAAAATCAGGTAAAATGTAATGTACACGACTATAAATTTAAAAATTCACCGGATTTTAAAACTGCAATTGCTGTCTTATAAATTTGGATTTATGAATTTTTAACTCCTGATAAAACCCGCTATGTTCCGAGCCCTTTAAAAACGAACGAGTGCCAATGACTTGCGACTGGTAAGTTAAAGAATATTCGAAATGGGTCTCTTTTTATATCGAACTGGTCTCTGGGAAGCTATCCGAAAATCGATTCTCAGCTGAACAAAATTTAGAAAGTTCGGAATTAAATTCTTCGATTGGGAAGACGAAACTTGGTTCATCAATTGTACAAGTTCAGCTACAGGAAAACGTCAATATCAACGAATTACGTAGATAACTGTGACTTTTGAGAATGCGGTATATAAGGCGAGCATTTAACGAGGGGTCTGCGGCAATTCAAAAGAGTGACAGTGTGCAGTGGAAGACCTCTGTAAGGGATAGTGTGGAATTGCTTGGACTCTGAGAAGAGATACGAATGTAAGACGTAGGTCTACAGAAGTGACGTACAGTAATTTTTCCAGCAGTATTAGTTCCTTGCTTAAATTGATATTAGTACATTAGAAAATAAACTCTAATGGTAATTTAAATTAAGTGTTCTGAAATTAAAATAAAATACGGAAATTACCCAAATTCTTTTTAATAAATTAAAATTAAGACTTTCATCCCTTAAATATAATTTAGTTTATGAACTCACAGTACACATTTCTTCAGTAGGTGCTGCTTAAATTATTTAAATGCCAGTCAGTGGGTCTACAACTGACGGTTCATAGAATCTTTTTTAAAAAAAAATGTGTATCGCACTTTTTATACCGTCTACTACTTTTGTGCCATTAAATTACAGTACATATTTGGCATAAGAGCAAATGTTGAAAACTGAAGTCACGATTGGCAAAATGTTTGCAATTTATATTGTGAAATAGACTGCACATTGCCAAACACGTACCGGATTAAAATTAAAACATTCAAATCAATATTTTATGCTATGTTATATTTCAAGAGGTCAAATAAAGATATAAATAAAATAATGGAAATATCAGAGTCCAGCAAATGTAACAGTGATATACATTCGAAACAGAGGAAAAGCAGGTCATTTTCTGCCACTTCATAGTTTTATTTAACGTCATACTTATGAAATGAATTCTTCTGAAGATTTCACTCTTTCCACACTAGTTGTAATAGTGCGACAAATTTCTCCCCCAAGGTGGAAGCTGAACTTACAAGTGGTGCTTTGAAGACATTGTTGCACCAAGCATTTCATATAATTTTTACGGTCTTTTGTTTCCTGGTAACAAATAATACGACAACGGTGCGAGTAACCGTTTATTACTGGCCCACTCTGCTCCACTCTAAAACGATGAAACAGTTAACATGTGTCACCAGAGCCAACATATTCAGTCACGTACATGTTTTATTGCTTCTGCCTACGTGTTATTTTTAAAGCTATGGTTTCATATTGTGTTCCTTGTTTAACGCAAAAATTAAAAAAGTTAACAGTCGTGTGTGCTGGATTTCCAAAGAGATTAATTCATCCACAATAGTGCCATGATTCATGAAAGCTTTCCGTCTAATATTACAATCCCAAAAGAAAAAATCTGTTCGAACATGAATGACACTCATTAAAGTTATAATGTCTACTAACAAACTCATTTCTGAACAGTTTCAACGTGGTATCATAAAAAGTAATAGTAATATAATTGTTCTAAATTATGTTACGCACCTAGGCTAAATGCTAAGTTTATTGAACTGTGTAGTTGAAGTGCCACAGGAAATAACATATATTTTCATGGTAGGATTATGTTTGCTTCTTAACAGTGGCTGCCATGTCTATTTATGGGTTATTACATTTGTTTAACGACGCCAAATCTATGTCGATTAACATAATAATTCACGTCTGTTTGGGATCAACAAACAACGAACAATTTTATTTAATTTACTAATCTCTAAACCTTGTTTGCTCCGCTACCGAAAATGAAGAAAACTGATGTTATTGAAGCACACTTTTTAACCTCTGACGAAAAAATATGGGTGTTATAAGTCTAACGTGTGTATCTGTGTACCTGTGTGTCTGTCTGCGGCATCGCAGCTCCTAACCGGATAAACCAATTTTCATTTAGTTTTTTTTTTTTTTTGTAAAAAGGGACTTGATCGAGAGAGCTCTTAACTTTGATTCAAGAAAATATGTTCCGCCATTTGAAAATCATTACCGCTTTCATAATTGTTGAAAGGATGTGAGTAGCTTTTACAGGTCTGATCGATTCGAAATTTTAAAAATATATTGGCACTGCAGCACACATATATAGTTGATATATCTATGATAGTGCACCTACTGAACGTCTGATTGAATAAAATTATCTTAGACGAAACTCCATGTCAGCCAGAGCAAATTAGGGAGTAATGTAAGTGTATGAGTCGCCCTTTAGATTTCGTCACCGTCTCTGCCTCGGAAGAAGAGTTACATTCCTCATTCAAGGCAGTTGTTTGTAGGTATTGAGGTCAACTATTTTCTTGTTGGTTCAGATTCTGCATCAAATCACGAAATCCACGGATGCCCTTGCATGCGGCTTGGTTCGTTACTCTCAGTTAAGTGAGCGAGATAGAAGATTCCGTTCAACGTTCCGGGTGATTTCCCGAGAGGTCCTCAAGAACAATACCTCTTGATCAGTGCAACATCAGTTGTTACTTTTTAAACGCCCCGTGCCACAAGATTGCCATTGTCTGTGTTTTTTGTACCATCGGTCGTCGCAGAGGTATCCAGTAGTGGAGGCTGTGATTGTTACCTCTCGTCTTATCCCGGAAAGAAAGACGAAGAGAAGGATAGACAGAGAGAGAGCTTTGTTCCTGGCCCGAAGGTGTGACGTCTTCACTTCGTCGGATGGAGAATCCTAGAGAGATCCAGCCCCTCCTGTTACATCCTTTTGTTTGCGCAACGCAAATCCTTCTCCAGCCCCTAGCAGATATACAACCCGGAGCGCGCCGGCGCACTGCGGGCTCTCATCAGCGGGCTCGCGGAAGAGCTAGTAGGAGAAGCGTGTGAGTTCTGCGAAGACCCTGCGCGACATGCAAGCCCGGCAGTAAACAGGGATCACTGGTCTTTGCAGCTCGGGTATAAACTAGAAGGGGAATGGCACACGGATCGGAGGAGGGGAGGTTGGTTGTGTGCTCACCTCGCCAGCCTCATGAACACCAGGGGAAACTGCCGAAACTGTTGTTCACGCCGCTGCGAGAACTCCTCCGACTTGAGGTTTATCCGTACTGCGTTCCCGGGTCGCGCCGGGAGAAATATCTCGGAAAGGCCTCAGCAACACTCTTATCCAATGGATCCTGTCGGTGATAACAAAGCTGAAAAAAAAAGTACGCTGAACTTTCCTTTTACCGAACATACTTGAAACCACGCATGATATTCTTGCTACGTTATATTAGTGTGCGGTCTGCCTCCAGAGCAAACCATAGTGTGTTACAGAAGATCCCTGTTTGGTACCATTTGTTTCGTTCTATTGCACAGATTTCTTTGTGCATATGCTAGTTCGGACAGGATACATGAGAACTGCGCTTATTTAAATTAAGAGCACTACATTTCTGTGTATATAAGTTGAACAGTTACAATATTGGTATATATACAACAATATACACAGGCACATTATTGCTTCACAATCTATTTTCAATTTAAAACAATTGTATGCTATACGTATAAAAAAAGTCTTTGCGAAATTTTTCGGCATGAAGGTTTAGACACAATTAAGAAACTAAAATATTAACTGGCCGAGAAATATAAGTAACCACAATTTAGAAAATTTTGAATTAATGTACGAAAATCATAATACATTAAATGCTATATAAATTTGAGTACTAACTGCACAGAATTTGTAATACATAAAACGCTAAACAAAATTGTTAACTCACTGTCAAAAGTAATTTAAAAGTATCGCCTGTGTGGTTAATTTTAATTCACAAACGTAATTTAAACTGACATTATTATTTATTTAATTATAAACTTAATTTTCAGACAGACAGTATGATTTTTTTAACAAAATAGCATGTTCTCACATAAACAAAAAGTAACAAATTTTTACTAAACATTCTTGAACTAACATTTATACCCGGGTAAATTCGACTATGGTTCATACGATTCACGCCATGTATTAAACTGACGAGAAGTTATTTTCACAACTACTAGATTAAGTTAAGTTGTGTTCTAATGAAGGGCGTTATGTTCTGTACGAAAATTTTAACTTCGTATAAACAGAACACCTACTGGAAAATTTTCATTATTTACAATAAAGAAAATTGCTTCTCCCCTTCTCTAAAGAAACATATTGTTGTATGTTAGCCTGGTAACAGGCATGATACATCATGCTGGGGGACAGCCTGAGTCGACCAGTGATGTCATGGGTTTTCGAAGCTGTGTCGCAACTCCCGAGTGGCGTGATTGGGATTTCCCGATGACGCTTATGCATATACGTGTATACCAACAGGCACGAGCTAAGTAATGTCTATTTTTAGACCTCTGGTCATCATGTTAAACCACCGATTTACGTCACTAAAGGCGCAGTATAAAGCCTCGGAACTGCGCAATATGAGTCAGTCTGGAGTCGGAAGTCTGAAGAAGATAGTATGAGTTTGTAGTCAGCGAGTATGAAGTGAGAACCGAGAGTGGTGTGAGGCCGCGCCCTTAGGGGCGGCGTTGTCACTGGGGCAGCGATGGGCGTCGTGAGAAGTGACGGGCAGAGAGGAGACACTGATGGTGGCGCAGAGATGATGAGAACCCGGCGCCTTGGGGGAGCTATCACGACCGCGTCGAAGCTGACATAACGTCGATGGGCTGCAGAAAGGGCAGAAAACAATTGAAGTGTTGTGTCGGCGCGGTTGAACTGACGAGGTGCCACATCTCGAGGATGGCAACACGACGATGGTGGTCGGTGCCGAGGCTGAGTAACATCAGCGTCCTGCAGAGGGGACTGACAACACTTGGGGTGTTGTGTCGGTGTGGCTGAGCTGACAAGGTGTGGCATCTCGAGGATGCCAACACAGCGGCGGTGGACGGTGTCGATGATGAGTAACATCAGCGGCCTGCAGAAGGGACAGACCGTACTTGGAGTGTTGTGTCGGCGCGGCTGAGCTGACAAAGTGTGGCGTCTCGAGGATGGCAATACAGCGGTGGAGGTCGGTGTCGAGGCTGAGTAACATCAGCGGCCTGCAGACGGGACATGCAACACTTGGGGTGTTGTATCGACGGAGAGTTCGCTACTGGTCGTGCTAGAGGAAGGTGTTATGCTAGTGGAGAAAGACTTGTGAATACATCTTGGTGACGTCAGAGTCTACTGTGAGGCTGCAGGCACCTTCGGAGCAGTATAGGGCGGAACAAGAGGACTGGTGCTGCGGGTCGACAGACAACAAGGAGGTGCGCGACGGGAGTCGAACTGAAGACCTCAAGAATGAAGACAGTGGTGCACTCGGGGTGCTGCGCAGCACATGGTGAGCCATAACCACTTCAGACTGTTAAGGTTAGACATTGTCACTATTTGAGAGATTGTTGATTAGCTATACGACTGAACTTGTATAGTGATTTATAGTCTTCAATTAATTAATTGTAAACATTGTTGTTCTGTAGTGGTCAAAGTTCATTAACGTTTCTGTGGTGCAGTAGTAATTGTGTGCATAATTAAGGGTGATGTGGAAGTTTTGTGTATTTTGTAAGCTTTGTGAACTAGGAAAATCAATAATATAATTCAACTATTTTATTTCTAATTATAAGACCTGTATCCCGAAGAACTCAGAATTGCATACAAATAAAATTTTTGCTAAAACTTGTAACAATATATTCCAACAAATGTGTAATTTAGCAGGGTAATGTAAGTTTTGTGATTTTATTAAATTTAGGAAGCACATTATCTCGTTTAAAATTAAGATATTGAATAAATTTAGATATGCGAGATTACATTACATGAACAATGAAAATGCACAAAATGTACTGGCGAATATGACATTCAATAAAAAAAATATCAAGGTAAGATTGTTACGAGACAGCACCTGGCTCACTCACTCGAGGCAGCCACACCTAATCCCCACTTCCAATTCAGGACAACACGAGTCGCGTGCTAATCGCTGCGGCGCAGGTGGTTGCAACGAGAACACGACAGCGACGCGATTAATTACTGGCTATTAGACGCTGACAAAACAGCTCAGTATTCAGCGAGTATCGGCGGTGTTCGATAAGAAGTGCGTGGTGACAAGTGCTGACGGTGCATTCAATTGTGGGACAGGCAAAAAGGTTAGACAGGAGTAACTGAAATATTGTTAAATTTTTAAACTAGAAAGTTATGAATGAGACTTGGGCACCAGAGGCTGACATAATTACAATGGAATTTGCGATGATAGCAGATAACAGTGAACTCGTTTTGTTATGACGGAATACTAGGTCCTGTAAGTGTCGTGTGTAGATATCACATGGTAAATTTGTTTAATCATGGAAAATTAGTGTGATATTGTATGTTGATAATAATTTTCATACATAAATATATCACATAGTATACCTGTTTTAATAAATACCTCTATCCCAATTGAGACAATAAGATAGATATCTGAATATTCGTACAAAAGAATTTCATCGAACTTAGTTCACATACACCACACAGAATGTTGACTTGACGTTTGTGTAATTAATTTATCCTGTATACATACTTTCAAAATAACAGCCAATATTAAAAATTTTACCATAGTATTATGTAAATGTTATTAAATATTTTTCAGAATTTCACCCAAAATTGAACTTATATTCTACATACTAATGTTACCCGAATATTGGGTAATTAGTTTATCCTGCCTTCAAATTTTCCAAATGGCAGCAGTTTTATAATTTTAGCGTAGTATTACATATCATAGGAAATATTTTTTACAACTTCAACAAACTTGGTGTCAAATATTTGAATTTCGTTCATCCATTCATATTTTCAAAATATTAGTAATTTTTATACTTTTAGCATAGTGTCACATATGTTAGGAAATATTTTTTCAAAATTTCACCAAACTTGGTACACATATACTACTTGAATATTAGGTATTGAGTTCATCCTGTGTTCATATTTTCAAAATGGCGGCCAATTTCTTATTTTTGTCATATTTCCACATATCTTAGGAACAATTTTGCAGAACTTCACCAAAATTTGTACATATGTACTACATACAAATTTGAGTTGAATATTGTGTATTTTGATCAACCTTTGCTCATATTTTTTTTAATGGTGGCTATTTGGATATATTTAGCATGGTATTGTGTAGCTTAGGGAATATTTTTCAGAATTTTATCAAACTTCGTTCACATATACTTCATACAAAGCTGACTTGACCTTTTTGTATTTGGTTTATCTTGTGTACAAATTAAAAAAAAACTGTGGTAATTTTTATATTTTTAGTACAGTATGTCATATAATTGGTAACATTTATTTATTTATTTTTTTTTTTTTTTCAGAATTTCACCAAACTTAGTGCACGTACACTACACATAAAGCGATTTGATTTTTGTGTATTTCGTTTATTTAGTGTTCATATTTTCGCAGTAGCGGCCATTTTTATATTTTCAGCATATTAGGCCTAAAAATATCGTAGGAAATATTTTTCAGAATCGCACCAAACTTGGTTACACATAATACATACCAAACTGACTACTGTGTATTTCGTTTATCATGTGGTCATTTTTGGTGGCCGTTGTTAAATTTTTGCATAGTGTGACATAACATAGGAAATATTATTTTTTAGATTTTCACCAAACTTGTTACACACATACTTCATACAAAGCTGACTTGACTGTTGTGAATTTTGTTCATTCTGTGTTTATATTCTCAAAATAATGGCCATTTTATTTGTTGAACACAGTATCCCATATCTTGGAAAATATTTTTTAGAAGTACATCAAGCTTGGTACATATATACTGCATACAAAGCTGACTTTACTTTTGTTTAATTCGTTTATCCTGTCTCCATATTTTGAAAATGACAGCCATCTTTTATTTTTACGGAAGTAATACGTACATTAGAATATATTTTTACAGAATTTCATCGAACTAGGTACACATATACTGCATACAAACTTTTCTTGACTTTTATATATTTTTTGTTCGTCAATCTGTAATATTTTTTAAGGCGGCTAATTTTTTTATTTAAATTTATTATAGACATGTCAGAAATTTTTTTTCCCAATTTATTTAACTGTTTACTCGCATATTACTTTACTCGCTGTTATATCTTTATTATATACCGTGTTTCTTACATTTAAATAAATATTATCAATTAATACTCCTAGATTACATAGACGATTTTAACTTTCAGGGATAATTTGCACCCATCTGCAGGAAAGTAGGCTTATCAGTTATGCTTGTAACTTCATATTTAATTTCACAAAGCTTTTCTACTTGTAATAGTAAAGTTCGCTGCGACCATGAAAAATTGTCACTTGTCTCTTATGTAGCTAGTTTTATCATGCTCTAACAAGACTATGTTTCTAAACAAGGTGCATTATTTTTAATAAAATGTGGTTAGTTTCAATGTTGGTCCGATTTCCTGAAAGGCGTAAAATAATTTCACAATTAAAAAAAAAAAAGTTGTTTTGTAGTGCACCTGTAAACAAGTAGCATTAGCGTGAATTGCTATTAATGAACTTATAATCGTTTCGTAACTCACTCCTAGCTGCGAGAAGTTGGGATATAATGCTGACCTTGGCACATTCTTTGTTAGCTATTCTACACTTATTCCTCCAACATAATATTATGACATCAAGTTACTCATGCCAAAATAAACTACGTTTCATTTTCGAATCCCTGCGAAACGACGTATGTACATTCAATATTTAAAATTTTATTCACCGATTTATTTAACTTTATTAGGAATAAATATTACTGAACAATTCATAACACCGTTTGCATCATATTTAATTTCTAACTGCATGTTGTTATCGAATTGGTCTTATTTACCGATACGAAATTTTTCTGTTTCGCTTGGAAATAAGTGCTGGATCTCAGTTTTGAGTTTTACTAATTGTAAAGTCATCATCGTTCTTATTAATAACCTTGTTTTCTCGTACCGCTACATTCAAAAAGAATTTGGAGGCTACCATAAAATATTTTGTTGCTATGGACCTCATCAAATTATTGTGGTTGCCACAAAAATTTTTTACTGCTGTCTCCAGTAAAGTTTCGGTGCGACTATAAAAATTTTGTAACCACTACAAAAATAGTTTCTGTTCTTATTGACAATATGCTTTCTGGCTACCACGAAATCGTTTTTCCTGTTAATATTGCAGTAGTTTCTTCACTGTAAACCAGAAAATTAGAGTGAAATACTGTGTTATTATTAACGAACTAAAGGTATTTTTGACGGCTGATAAATATCTATAAAAGCTGTAAATTTTATGATTTTTTTTTCCTCTCAGGTGTTTTATATACCGGATAAAAGAACGTTCGTAAAGACTTTATGGTTATTGTTTGGCTTTTGTAGTAGCATAAATAATTAAAATAGTCTATTGATAAAACTATGAAATTTTAGTGCGCAGTTTCCATCGTTACTCTCAGTTATTCAACGGGTGTACAACTGATTTTTAGATTTGCCGTTTTTCGCTGTCAAAATAGTGAATAATGTATTTCTGAAAAGAATTTATTATTAAAAACGTATTTACATAATTTACTGTAACAGAAAAAAGTATGTTTGGCTGTTTGCGAAACGATGACTGCAGGATTACCTCTGGACTAAATTATTTGCCCTGAACTATAGGATACGTGTCCAACAAGTATGAGACGAGTTACAAGCGTATCCAACGTATCGATATCAAACGAATCTCCGAGGCAGTCCAGCTATGTTAGCTATGTTCTGTAACAATCACTTAATATGACTCATGCTAGTACTATTGTTGTGTTTTACTACATCAGGCACATTTATTGCCATTAAATTGCGGTTTGCTACCCTCGTAAGTATATATCTGACCGGGCTAAAAATTTTTATCACTGGGCATACTTTTAATACAAAATTGAAACTAAGCTGCTAACATGCACGTCTCAGATGTGTAGTGTGCCTAGCGGGCATAGACTCACACTCCATCACATTTGTGTTATGATATCGATAAAACAATGAATCCTAAGCAATTATAACAACAAGGCAACATTTTATAAGTCATTTATACTAATAAATAAATAAACGACCGCATATGTTAAAATTTTCGGAAGCCAAACATTTTTTTGTGGCAAAAGGCTGGCCACCTATGTTACCTTAATTACTCGGGGATAAATTCTAAGGATTGAAATTTCATCTGTATGCATTTCCTCTGTTTTGCTATGACACCCATCAAAATCGCGAAATATCAGGTCTTATACCACCCTTTATATTAAAAGGTAAAATTAGCGTGTCATTTATATTTAACGGCGTTAGATATCCCCTCACTAAGTTTGGCGGTATAAACAATGGCAAAAATAACATACACGCATATACGTATGTATGTGTGTATATATATGTATATATGAATATACATACATACATACGTACATACACACACGTTTTGTTTGCTGTGAAGTCTTACTTTATTCAGTATATATAAAATTAGGCTCATTAGTTACGCCTTTAACATCTTGATCTATGTTTAGGCTAACCAGTGTGCCCTACGTATTGGTAATGCTGCTTGTTCATTTACAGAACAGGAATGCATCTGCTTTATATGCATTTACGTATGGTGCACTGCAAACCAAAACTAGTGATTCAAACATGTGAAGTGTTATTGATATCTTAGCCAGTCAAATTACTGTTCCAGGCCTATAACTCTGCTATGTATATGTATTTGTGAGCAGCTCCTTTGAAGAATGTATTTATGGTTAATGTAAATCAACCACTTACGGTAATGTAATAATCAGCAAGGTTTCAGTGATGCAAATGCAGTAGTTTCATTAATTAGTACTATTTTCTCTGATTCTAGTTTGCAGACAACGCTGTACAAGCAGATTTAAAGCGGAAACTTATTTTATCAGACAAAGTAATGCGATAGATTAAAGAGAAGGACATATTGTATCCGGGTGTTTATTGTGTACAGAGGTTGTGGAGGAATGCTGCAGTCTGCTGCCATGCAGAAGGTATTGTATCTGCGCATGCGCGCCAGGCATCACTCCTAGAGGCAGCGATGTAGGGAGGAGGGCGATAAGGAGCCTCAAGGAGGACGTGTGGGTCTCGTCAATGGTCGAGGAGGCTGGAGACCGCGACGACGACTATGATTGGTGGGCAGCTGAAATCGGCTGATGATGGTTGAGACGGTTAAATTGGCTGGGGCGGCTGAAGACGGCTTGGAAGGTGGTGAAGTCGGCTGAAGATGGTTGAGACGGCTAATGTGGCTGGGGCGGCAGAAGGCGGCTTGGAATGTCGTGAAGATGGTTAGGATGGCTGAAAATGGCTTGGTAGGTGGTGAAGACAGCTGGAGTGGCTGAAAATGGCTTGATAGGCAATGAAGATGGCTAAGATGTCAGAAGATGGTTTGTAAGGTGGCGAAGACGGCTGAGGGCGGCTGGGACGGCTCATGATGGCTTGGTAGTCGGTGAAGATGGCTGGAGAGGCTAAAGGCAGATTGAGGTCATGGGCGTGTTGGGCGGTTGGGCGACGGCGGATGTAGGCGGGCGGATGGCTGGAAGCGGCGGACATGGGCGGGCGGTTGGCTGAAGGTGGCGTCCATGGGCTGGCGGATGGCTGGAAGAGGCGGCCATGGGAGGGCGGATGGCTGTAAGTGGCGGCTATGGGCGGGCGAATGGCTGGAAGCGGCAGCTATGGGCGGGCGGATGGCTGAAAGCGGTGACTATGGGCGGGCGAATGGCTGGAAGCGGCAGCTATGGGCGGGTAGTACAGCTAGAGGCGGTGGCAGCGCCGGATGGTAGCATACCCTACCAGCAATACTGAAGGTCCCGGAGCAGTGGTGGTGATGTTGGGCGGGTTGAGGCGGACAAGACCTCAATACCACTGGCGAGAGGGCGCCTGTCGCTTCCAGGTTAGTTCATGGCCGCCACGTTGTTTCTTCAGCCGTCATCCCTGGTGAATTAGCGTTTATTTCGTTTTATGTACAAGCCAGGGGGCCTATTCTGTAACTTTTAAGTCTCTTATTCGATCTTTATATAAATATAGTTGGTGGGTAACTATCTTTATGACGAGAATTCGTATTCTGTAACTAAAAATGGCACCGTGACTGTCTTTCAAAAGCTTCGTGACTCTCTTGATATAAAGATAGGGTTCTAGGGTGTTGTTACGAGATAAAGTTAATGAAAATGGCCGACACATTTAAGTTGTGTTTCACGACCATGCTCGTTGGAGAACAAATCCGATTGAAATTTTGCTTGGAAGAGGACAGAAATACATTATTTATTTTCCCTTCAATAATGAAACATGTTTGGGGAATTATATGTCTGTGTATATTAACTTTTAATGCCGACGCAAACAACAAATTCAATACAACACGCGTGCTGCTATCTCTTGGCCGGAGAAACTAACACAGTGCCAGTGCTGCAATTTTTGGCCGGTGATACTAACACAGTGCCAGTGCTGCTATCTCGTGTAAGCGCAGCACACTACCTTTTTACGAGGGACGAGATGAAGTCATAACTTTTAAAATCGGAATTATAAAGAGGTACAAATATGATTTATATAACTTAAAACTAAACTTAAGTAAATAGTAGTTGAAAACATGCTGTGAAAAGGGAGAAAATATAATTTAGCAAGATGAATGAAGGATTTCAGAACACATCTTACAGTGTTGCCAAGAATATAGAGATTCTGATAAAGAGAGGTGTTACAGAATACGATATAAAGACAGTCAAGAGTGACTATCTTAATCGCTGTCGCTCACGAAAGACAGACACAAGTGACGATCTTTACCAAAAGTGAAGTAAGAGAATAGACCCCCAGGTGGACTCCACAGGTACCTGTCGGTGTTTCTAGGTGGGCGGTACCAGTTGGCCAGATTGGCGGCTGAGGTCGGTAGGCGGTAGTGGTTACAAAACTTCCTATCATAATAAGTTGGCGGTGATCCTCTCAGCAGCACAACTCTTGCCTCGACTATCATGCGTGGATATTGCCTTGATGTACAAACAGGCGGGGTGTATATTTCGTTGACCGGGGGCGGCACAACCCGATGAAAACATACACATGGCTCCGGCGACAGATGATCTGCAGGTCTCGCAGTTAGCACGTAAGTTGCTCCTTGGAAGTATGAACGTAAGGTTTGTTTATTTCGTGTTATAAGTGTCTCCTTTGCTATTAGGTCATCCCTGAAGTTATTTATGTAATGTAATACTCTGATATTATAAAATTCTTCAGCATTGTAATTGCGTATGTTTCCTGGTAACGACTCCATCTGAAACAACTATATGCTCTCACTGTCTGCCGCCTTCTTAGACTATATTTCTTGAAATTTAGTTATTTTATCGCTGAGAATTTATGAGAAGTTTGAGAGAGAAACACAAAAATAATTTTTACTTTGGTTTCCAAAATATGTAATGAATGTGTGCGAGAGCCATTGTTAGAACAGTTTGAAACTAACAATGTCCAGCAGTTATAGCTATTCATTATGACGTCACGGGTAGTTACAAGCAAAGATTGAGAAGAAATGGGCCGATGCTGTTTGCCTTATATGATGAAATTTTACTTGTTTACTACACTGAACAAAAGACTTAAAATATAAAATTATGCTAGAAATCCTGCTGTGACTAAACTACGAACTTTATGACATTTATAATGCAGCGCTACATTGTTCATTTTTTGAAGAAATTAACCAATATCATAGTTGTATTAACAATACGGGGAATGTGATATTTGTTCTGTTATACCTAAAAGTTCACGTTCACCATTTCCGTGAATATCCGGATAATTTTACTGAAATGTCAGTTAAATTAACGAAAATATTATTTTGTAACACAGTTGTGCATAATTTTTTTCATTAATTAAACATATGTAAATCTTCGAGAAGAAACTAAAAACTAACCGTATGCATTATTGTGCCTGCATCATTATAAAGTATCATACATTTGCGAGTTTCTATAAGTGGAGCTAGTTGCCTTTCGTAAATTAACGGACACTTCTGAGAAGTTTTTTACCACACTTCTCCGTAAAACCACGAAAATAATTTTTAGCGGTGTCACCTTACGTAGGTGAGAATTTTTAGCAACTGTTGTTTGCTACTCCTTAGTAACATACTAAAAAATTCCACGGCATTCGGTATCGCTTGAAACACTCAAATGTACACCGTTATAAATTTTAACGGAAATAGTGTCCATGAAAATGAAATACGGAAATGTCTATAGCAAATATACACTACGGAATCATACGTAATATGTCCATAAGTTTGCGGACACTTTCACGGAAAAAAATCGTAAATTTATGGGTTAGAGATTTTTACCGAAAATTCAGTAAATCGCGAATCAAAATTTTCGCAGTGTTGAATTATAATATGAATGGAACAACAGCCTTCACCTTTGTGGAATTCGCTTGCAAAATCCAAGACGACATCAATACGTTGACTAAGATCCTGTCATGTCTATAGGTGCCTAGGGATCATTTTCTAACAACGTCAGTGAAATAATTAACACATAGTGAATACCACTCAACAATAATGACTCATCGGTTTGTTTATACGAGTTGTGAACTATGATTTTTTTTACGACTGACGTAATAGTTTTAACATCGTTCATTTACTGTTTATCGTTTATCTTTACGATATTTCTTAGGGAATATTCAAGCAAAATATATGAAACCATCATTAACAAGCACATATTGATATTCTATTTTGTTGAATAAATAGTATTTGAAAATATTTGTTTCTAAAATTGGCGCTGGCAAACATTTTCTGTTTACTTTCTTAAGTTAAATCGATCACTTGTTCTGATATTTGTATTTAAGAACTCTACGAAATATTCTGTGCTGTACACCCACAACAATGTAACACAAATGAAGCTACAAAATTGCTCATCCTGAAGATTGAATAATTTTTTTCTGAAATTTATTAAGGGGCCATGGTATATAAAATTAGAAACATTTCCATTGTAACACATACTAATAGCATTCAAGATGCTTCTGTTCAGAGCAAATACCATTCATTCTTATATTTTTTTTTAAATCACATTTTCACGATTATATAGTCCCTTATTATGGAAATATCTTCAGTGTTCGTGCATATTTAACGGAAACACGGGAGGGCGTAGAAAGCGTAGTAGGTTATCGAAGCTGCTTAACTCCTCTAATTTGTTTGAGTATAACCTAGACTTCAAATATTGTATAGTGTCGTAACGTTTATCACACACTTACTACAGAAATCTGGGCCAGTGTGAATCTAGCAAGGTAAAACAGGACCTTGTCTTCTTGTCTTTGAACCGGTGAAATTTTTGTATTGCTTAAGATTAACCGGTCCCTGCGTAAACATGCACAAGTGTCCGTTTTATGTTCATGGACGTATGAGTCTAGTAGTAAGATGTAAGCAAATGCGATATATACCAATACCAGACAGCTTGAGCGCTTTAGCGAGAATTCTGGTTGTGTTGTCACGTCAAACCACCAGAGAACAGCACTCTATGTTTAATTGACTTCAGATGTACTATGCCAACATAAAAATTCTGGGAAAAATTTCTCTATGGAGAACATATATTCGTTGCATGGAGAAAATAAAAAAAGTAGCAGTGCGATCAATACGTAAACATTAAATAAAGTAATAACAAAACACAATAGTTATACAAAAAAAATATCAAAATATGTGTTAGTTTCACCTCATACCGCTAGGTTATTTTCCACAAGCTTGCTCTTAGTATTTGCATAAGGCTGTCCGGTATTGTCTCTAGGGTATTTGATGTAAGTCATGTTAAAGAAGCTGCAATAAATTCATCATATATGTACTACCGAGAATTAACTTTTTGTTGATTTATTTTTGTAGCAAACCAGGGTCGTATGTTGTACGGAACACTAGTGTAGTTTTTGCAGTTGCGTTACAATTGCAATTTGAGGTTAGTTAGCAACCCAATGGAATACACCTAAGACGTAAATGAAGATAAATCGTTTCGGAAGCTAAATTTGCTGATTCATTAAAGTGCAAACACGATTACTGTTCCGTACGTTCGTGAAAGTACGCAGAGCGCTGGAAAATTGTTGGGGTTTTCACTGCAAAAAATTTGCAAATCGATAAATTGTTCCTACATATTAGTAGGTACAACCGATTATCACAAAAAAATCATAACTGGTTGTTTTTTAAACATGCACAATTTCTCATTACTCACGTAAATTTCAAAGACCAGGTGGTTACAGCTCGTAATAGTCTTCGGGTTAATCTGTGGATTACAGATGTACTGCTGAGTAGCTTACTTTTAATTGGCTTAGTCAAACGACAAACCTCTCGCCACGGAGATACGGAACCAGTATTTTACTGGTTGTTAAACTGTTCCTGTCTTAGGGCCGGTTTCACAAACGAAGTTTAACTTTGCCGAAAAGCGAGATTAACCAAACTCGATGAAGAACTAAACCTGAGTTTAAGTTAGAGGTGCGTTCCACCAACAACACGGCGAGTTTAAGTTACCAGAGATTAGTTAAACTTGGCTGCGCGATAGGTGTTTGTGAACTGAGTTGCCTTAATTGTGTCGGAAATACCCGAACACTTGTCGGAAATTGCCGAATGTGTGTTTGTGAATCATTTCATTTGCAAACTTTGTTACAACGTTCTTGAGGGGAAGGAGGGAGTGATTGCATCATACTGTCTAAGGGGGATGATACAGCTAGGGGGCTAGGTACCCCTGGGTAACTTTGGAGCAAAGCCAGAAACAAATACCAGGGGAAGATGGTCCAGCAAATATAATTTACATTATTTTATTGCTGTAAATGCAAATGCTATTCTACACACAATTGTTTAGTAATTTTCTCGTCTGTACATTTTTTGTTAACCAGAAAGTACCAGACAGTAAACAGAACCTCATACACTGTAAAAAAAAAAAAAAAACATTTTTTATACTTTTACAAAGAAAATCTTTGGAAACCCAGTTGCCAAAGAAATTCCTCGTATATCTACAATGGTTGTCATTGTAATAAAATACGAAGTATATGTTTGTAAAATTACAAGGAATAGCCATGTAGTTGTACTTTCAATAAGGAAAAATATAAATTTAAATGCTCACTGTACTTCATAAATAATACTGAACTTATATATCAAATAAATTTTGAATAAAGGACGTTTAGATGCAATTAAAAATATAATAATTGGTAGAGGTAAGCTCCCCACGCTTACAACTTACGCATCTTACCTCCAGACCATTGTGACTTCTATACTGCTTTTAGTCTTTGTTTAATTGTATACATGCAATCTACAGATAAGTAATAATTATTTCTTCTAAATCACACAATTAGTATAAACATTACTATATTCCAGAAAAATGCTTTCCAGAGGTTGTGATATTCGCGTAAGTAATTTCCGGCGAACCTATGATTTTGGTAGACTACACATTTTGCTTAAGTTTTTTTTTTAAACAAAATCCATTTAATAATAACGTATATAGGCTGTTTAGGGTAAAATTTCAATCCGGATTGAAGCTGGAGTGGACTGAGGAATCCAGATTGAAATTTTACTGTAAACACTTTGTTGTGGACTGAAGTATGAGTGAAGCGAGATAATCCACTCCACTTGTTGAGGTGCACTGGAGTGAAGAAACCGGATTGAGATTTTACTCTAAACACTGACTGGATTGAAAAGAAAATGTGCAGGACAAAGTTGCCGCCATACTGTGTTGTTACGTGTTGTGGTTAGGTTAAAAAAGAACAGAGAACACATTATAATTTAACAGAAAGCGTTAAAAGCAGGTATTTGTAAAACTAAACAGCTTTTATAAAGCAAACGGAACAAGACAAGTGGTGCATATCATGAAGAAAACCCTTATTTGGAGAAACTCTTATTTTTCGTTTGTCATCTGTTCTCCGCTTCGTTCTGTCGCCGATAGATAGCATTATTACGTTTTCAGTCCAGGTTGACTTCAACTTGGCTCTTGTTTATAGTTCAATCTGGATTGTAATATTTATTGTAAACACAGTTCGTCAATCCATGATCGCTATACATTCACTCCGAGTTGACTCCACTTTAATTTCAATCTGGATTGAAGTTTTACTCTAAACGTAGTAATAAACTAATAAATTTACAAGGAAAAGTTTTCAACATTTATAAAAGGTTGTAAACTACGTACAAAGACGTACATTAACATATTTTACAAAAAAAAATACAGTGCAGGAACTGTCGGTGTAAAAGTGAATGGACCGATTGTTTTGACAAGCGGAAATGTATTTGGAAGTTGTATCATCATACTCATCAAAATAATGATTTCTTTCGCGAATCCGACGAGACAGATACACAGGAATAAAGTCTTCATCGTCTGTATTGTCTTCAAATACCAAATTATACAGTGCTAGCGCCATTTTATTATGAATTTAAGCGAGATCAGTGACGTTACCCGGCAAAATTCGAGAAGTTATAATTTAATCTAGCTTAAGACGAGAAAATCAAGTTTAACTGCTTGGTGAAACCCAAAACATGTATAATCGAGATCAAGTACCGATTAATCTAGATTAAATCGCTTAAACTTGGTTGGAGAAACCGGCCCTTAGTTTGCTACAGATTATTCACAGGTATGTATTGGTAAAACAGCAGATTTCTTAATGGATCGGTCAAATAAGGTACAAACTACTGTATGTAGAAGGAGCAAACTTTTGACTTGTAGGGAGTAGGCCTTTACGTTGAAATAAGAATGTATTCAAGTTTTCACGCGATAAAAAACATCTCTAGTAATTATGTGTATGAGCAGAGTATTTGATGTGACACAGCCAAATTCGGACATACCAATAAATAGAGACAGTAATATTTGGCGAAATTATTTTTGTCCCGCATTGTTTCATTGCCTTACGTGCGTACCTACAGCTCAATTTCATGGCTATTGGCAGAGTCGTTATTCATTTGACTGTACCAATCAGTACACGGATAACTGCGACACATCACGTCTGTGATTTGCGGGTTCAGTCACAAAGCAGAGATGCAGGTGCGCACGTAAGGCACTGAAACAATGTGATACAAAAATATTTTCGCGAAATTTCCTGTCTCTACTACTTAAAACAAAAGAAGTAGACGTGAACATATACCAGTTTCCGAAACTGTTTTATCATCGCTGTGCTGTCCATGTATATCAGTAGCAGTCGATGGGTTCGTTTGTCTTTTCCTCGTTCACATACACTTTTGACGCTATTCTCGTTCACCTGGGTTTCTTATTTGTCTATGTTTCTGTGCGTCGGATATGTATCCTCTATTTTTGATTCTGTATATGATGCATATTTGTAAAAAAAATATCATACGAGGAGGGTTTCTGAGAACAGAGCATTATACAAAAAAGCAAAGTCCAAACACTGAATGGATTACACGAACTTAGACCCTACAAGGAAGAAGCTACGGAATTCGAACGACAGAGGGAAACGGGAGTACGCCAGGATGACCCGATTTTAAGGCCTCGCTCTTTAGTTTTTCAGTGGTTTCGAAAATATTTTTTAACGCAAATTATTACAAATATAAAAAAATTCATTCTTACAGTTTTAACACGTATATATATAGAGACTGGAAAAATTGGCGGGTAAACTGACCTGGAGGCTAGCATGCAATAATATTTGTGAACTGAAGCAGACAGCAGATGCTCATTAGCTGCTTGCTGTTAAAGTGATATAAGTCTGTATTAGTTACATTTCCATTATTGGCTCAGAGACTTCCAGGTGGTGTCAAGTAAGTCAAAGGCCAATCACGAAGGTGACGCAAACGTAGGCCTACAATTGATTGAATTCTAGCTTGTGTCGAAATGAAAACGCGAATTTTTCATGTCTCTACGTATATATCATCATTTGTATCTCAATTTTCCTGTTGCAAAACACCAAACGGAATTTTAAAATTTTTGCTCCTGAAATATTATCTACTTTGTTGTCAAAATAAGCCAAAATGAAGCAAAATAATTTTTTTGCTAGCAAACGGTACATTATTTTAAAAAAATCTCTGTCAAAATTGTGTATCGTATGACTACACAGTCTCAACTTTTTCAAAGCTTTCGGTTAAAAAATAATCGAGTTATTAGCAATTGTTTGAAATAAATGAACGATCATGGCCTTAATTTACTGTAGCAATCTCGGAAGTGAAATATTTGTTAAAAACAACTAATAATTTGCACATCCAGATCAATAGTCGCAGAACTAAAAAAAATATGTTTAAAGTTTTAGTAAGAAATAGTTAGGTGTTAATAAATTCCATCGTGAACGTAATACCATCTCAGATGATGCAATACAATTAAGAGAATTCTATTGCTTTAATTAATAAGTATTCTATTTCCATAGTAAAATATAATAAAATACACAAAACAGTGAGCTGGAATCAACTAAAAAATGCAGTTATATTGTTTAGTTAAATAGACAAAAATGCATATCCTAGACGTAACTCAAAATTGGCAACTTATGACCAACGGTCTGTTTATTTGGATGTGCAAAATTATTATTATCGTGCTTTGTTCTTTTATTTTGTCGTGGTTTTCCAACGACTCAGCAGTATTCTCTTAGAATTGTTTGTCAGTAAAAATTATAAAATTGTTGATACTAACGGAGTTCTTAGATTTAAACAATGTTGGTCATATTTTAAAATAATATTTTTAAATATGAAAAAGTTGTGTGAACAATTGCAGAAACAATTGTATGGACAGTTTCTTTGTACATTTGCTTGTGCTTCTGGTAAAAATTACGATAACATATTGAAACAACATGTAATGTTGGCAACACCTTTTCAGTTACAATTTTGTAAATTTTCTAAAACATTTACAGCGTAGTTTCGATTTGTTGCATTCACAGCTGCGAACAACCGCGATCGTTAGCACGAAAGAGTGAAGGGGGAGGGAGAAGAGAAATGTGTGACATGGGAGCAATGTATTATGGTTAGAGAGCCTGAATTTTTTTCGAGAAGATTTCTGCGTCAGTTTGTTTCAATGCTGTGTCTACATTTGCGACATTGCTTTATGTTTATCTGCTGCGAGTCTTAGTGCAAAGGCGTCGGTTATTTCACTGTGCCAATCAGAATATTGTTACTGAGACACCAGTCAGTGATTAGCGAATAGAACACGAAGACGTAAGAGAATTCAAACATCCAGTCACTGACCAGGAAGCACAGCTGCAGGCGTTCAGGAAAAACAATTAAAACAAGTTAGAGCAAAAATAATTTTTACGAAAGACTTGGATCTCTAATCACGGGACACAATAATCAGCCAATCAGGGCGATGGAAAAACTCATTACCGCTCCAGGCACAGAATAAATAGTGATACAGACGTGAAATGACGTGGCGGCTCCTTAGACAACGGTGAACTTCGCCGTCTATTGGCTGCCTGAGGTCTTGATACCAGCCCCGTGTCTGTCTGGCTCCTGCATGTCATATCAGGTTTCCTATTGACCTGGCTGGAGACTAGCACAAATGCACAATACCAACAAAACGAACGATATCGCAGACAGTTGTAATTTTAGAAGCTTTTTAATATGCATGTTCTCTCTAATTTTATGATATATTCAACCCTTATGCAAAGTGTGAGAAGAAATGAGCCGAAACCATTCGCCTTATATCATGGCAAAAATATATTTGCAACTTTTGGTTTTAATGCGTCATGTGCACATCTGCCGTTCTGCTACATCGTTTGTGATTGTAGCAGAACTGCCGATGTGCCCGACGGACACTGAAACAAAGTAGGGCAAAAATCTTTTCGCAACAAAATCATGGCCCTAATGATGGGATTTGACGTTTTTATCACACTGATTACGATAATATAAATCTAAATTTATGCTACGAATCTTGCTGTGAATAAATTAAGAACTTTGTGGCAACTATACCGCTGCAATACGATGTTCAATTTGCGAAGAAAACAAGCAACATCATAGTTATACTAGCAATATGCGGAACGTGATACTTAGTCTGATTGGCGGTAGGTATTTCCGCCATGTTGTTGGCCAGCGAAGCCATTTTGCTGGCGTGTGTGACAAGAGTTGCCATGGTGCCGGCTGTTTCACTTCTGTAATCCAAACCGTTCTGTGCCCCTGGTCCGCCCGTACAGCACCAGAGGTTGGCGCACGCGTGTCGTTGCAAGTAGTTTCATGTCACGGCAGCGCACCGCCGCGCAGAACAGCAGTGCGTGCAGTTTAATTACCGGACGTCACGGTGTTATGGCGAGCTTATCTCGTGCTCAGGCGACCGGCAAGAAAGACAGGGCAGCGGGTGTTGTAGTATCGGGGCGTGCACACCCTGCGTATTCATACGAGCCTCATGTCGTGTCTCCATTGCTTTATAACGGAATTACACCCATTTTTACTGCTTTCCTATATTAATACGAACGCTGTGTGACACACACACACGTAGTTAGACGGATAGATAGATCTATAGAAAACATGTAAAACCCGGTTAAGAAGTTTATATAGTTATTAAAAAATTTAAGCTCAAGGTCACGTCCGGTAGTTTACAGTGATTAAAAAAAATGTAAACAAGATAATGTTCATATCAAAGAATGCGAATATATCATATTTTATGCCTAATTTTTTTTTGTATCAATAAACCTCCCAGTTTATCAAATTTTTTCAGGAAAATTATCACAGAGTTTGTTATGAAAATAAGTAAAAATCAAGCAGAAAATTTGTTTTGAACGAATAATAAGATATTTTGCAAAGCGCCCACATAGAATTGTGCTTCGTATGGTTGCTCGTAGTACTAACATTTTCTAAAGTATTCCGTTAAGAAAGTTTATAGTTTTTTTTGCACCGAGGTGAAAACACTACCTATCATGGCCTTCTCACTCACACTCTTTCTATACATATATATTCACATAGACTATATATGTGTGTGTAATTGTGTGGTGTGTGTGCGTGTGTGTATATATAAATACATTGCAGGCTACAATGTCATGCTCATAAAAATAAATAATAAAAATTATTTGAATTAAAAAAATGCTGAAACTTAATAATTAAATACAAATTATATTTACTCTATATTATATGAGAATGACATTGTAGCCTGCAATTACTCTATCCACTGTGATTTTTTTGAGTTTGGTATATCAGTTGGTTTTAGTGTATTCGTTAAAACGGAAACATGCAAAATATGACTTTAACAAGCCATTACGCGAAAACTATGAGAGATAAAAAAATTTCATGAGAGCCAAATTTAGTCACATTTTGTGTCTAAATTAAGAAAAAAATATCTGGTACAAATAAAAAATATAAAAAATTGTGATGAAAATTGCCCGCAGCAAAACTATGAAAATTGTCAAACAGCGAGAGACTTCGTAGTTAGGAGTAAAAAACCTTATATGCATATGAGTCTTATTTGGAATATTTTCAGAGTAATTCAAAGCAATTCATTTAAAATATGATGAATACAATTAAGAAGGTAATCAGTGATGGCTGTCAGGCCGTATCGTTTCTGCCAAGCATCAACAGTCGCAGATAAATATCCCCAGCCAAGCGTCTAGGAAATAATGCAGATTGTTTATGACATCTCGTGTAAAATTTTCACAAACCGTAAAACAGTCTATAAGTAAAACTGTCGATTATCATTTAGCCAGCAGGGGCTTAGGTGTGTGTGATATTTTTGCTATACCTAATGTAAGGGACGAGCCATGTCTGTGAACCCTCGTAACTGTCCTGTAAATGGGTGTTGCCTGTGTTATTTGATTGTCTGTCGCATTAGAAAACAAAATAAAAATGACATTATGATTTATTTATTTTTTTTTTTTTTGTAAATGATGTGGCCAATACTGACAAAATCTACGTTAAACACAGTTACTATTAGAATAAAATACGTGATTTTTTTTTTACAAATTCGTACTTAAAACATAAATTTTCTATGTAGCATTACGTGTACTGTATCCACATTTAGGGCAAAGTTAAAACACATTTTTGACCTATTCATGAACTGTAACCAAACAAAATTACACATTTCCAGCCACAGAGATTAAAACCACTACAACTTCCCTAGTAGCAAATACAATCATTTTTCATCTGGCCAACTGTTGGTAGAAGCTGCCAACGTTCGCTAGTATGATGGTCTACTTTTGCTGGAATGGTTGTTAATCAGGCCATGTCAGTAAATAAGTTTGTAGTTATAGGCCACTGAAATAATTTTAATGTGGGCAACTTATTTTTAAAAAGGCTAACATATTTCAGTCCACGGTCTACATACAGACTTAGCAAACTAACCCACAAGCATCTCAGTATAATAAGAATTATTGTGGTACACTTGTGGTTAATGTGTGGGTAATTTAAAAAGGCGTCATGTATGTTACGTGTGGCCACGGGTGTATTCCGAATGTTTACTGCCTTGGGTTATGTCGTCTCAAACTAGCGTGTTGTTGCGGATTCAACCTTGAAGCTTTTACTGAGTTTTACTGGACTTCAACAGTCGTTATATAGTTGTCTCCGCAGCATTAAGAGTTTTGCTGCACAGTAAAAAAATTTAGTACTTTTACAAAAAGGTTTTTTGGAAACCAGTTTCCAAAAAAGTTTTTTGTTACACTACGAAAATATTTTGTAAAGTTTACAAAAATCTTGTAAATTTACAAATTTCTTTGTATATTTACAAACATTTCTGTAAATCTACAAACAAATTTTGTAAATTTACAGCTAATATCTGGTTCAGTTTACAATAATTGCTTGTAGTGTTACGAAACATTTTTTTAGGAAACTAGTTTCCGAAAATTTTTTTTGTGAAGGTACGAAATGTTTTGTAAAATGTGAAAGGTCTCCTAGGATTATTTTGTTTCAATTCGAAAAATCAGCTCATTAGCATTATTTAACTAGTTCCCAAAGTTGTTTACGATATTTGTAACTACTTTAAAAAGGTTTCTGACATCTTACTTTTATTATCTGACTGATAATGTTCTGATATTACGTTACAAGAATTTCCTTGTAAATGTACAAATTTTTTTTTACTGTGTGTTATAAGGAAAGAACTTTATGTGAATTAAGAGACGTTATTTTATAAAAGTATAAAATATATAATTATTAATTCGTATAATTGAGTTACATTAAAAGTTACCCGCGGAGAAGCTTGGCTTAGTACTCTGGCCACAACAATGACAATAGTTCAGTTAATGTGCAGATATGACTTGACTTGTCTCACCTTGTAATAACCCGGGCAGGCTGGTTGTGGTCGAGGTTAAGACGGTCGAGTACGGTAGGTCAGCCCCTCGGGCAGCATCCTGATGTCCGGTTGGTCACACGGCGGCAGACAGCGCCTGCCCGCCTCATGTAGCTCTTAAATAGTCGCGACGTATTACTAACATGTCCCCTTTAATCGCGTCTACTTGCGAATACGCTGGGGCGTGTTATAACGTCCTCGAGGCTGCAGACATTCCCTCGTCGCCGTGTTTAGTAACTTGCCCCAGGTATTCAGCGACCTTCTACATCGTACTTTACGAATATGCTCTGGTCTCGTGCCATAACAGTGTGCTCTGAATCAGTCAACATCTAAAAACCCTAAATATCGTTAACTCAAACAACTCTCACTTAAGAGTATAATTTTGTTTACTACACATGAAACGCAGTTCAGTAAAAATTAGTTGACTGAAAACTACGAGATGTTCGATTTTGTGTCATATCGATTTCATTTTTCGTTTTGTGGTTACACTTTTTTCGTAAATTACTACAAAGAAATTAAGAACTTCTAGGGTGTCTTTATATTTATCAATATAGAGAAATAGAAAATTTGTTATTTTTTAGTAATAGCCTAGTTATAGTTTGTAGCCGGAAGTTTTAAACGAAGGCATCCATAGATTTGGAACATAACGAGGTCATGAATAAAAATAATAATAAAATAATACATTTGAATTAGTAAGTATTTTAATTATTATTTATTCTGACTGTCAGAAGAAAATTAAGAAATAACTTATGTTGTAACATTCTTAAATGTATCCACAATTATATTTGGTAACATAGGTTTACACTAGGGTTTCTGGTAGGCCTGTATAGTTCAGGGTTGGTATGCAATAAAAAGGCGTAGTTCTGATACGTAGACAGTAATTCTGAACCTGAACTTCTTTCTTGGAAGGCGTTTTAGCATGATAAATACAGCGACACGTAAGCTGACGGGCGCTCTTTATTTTTTGGTTTGTGCAGCTAGAATTCTGTGATAGAAGACATGACACGGTGTCTCATTCGAAAATGTTGTCCGCAAAAATTCTAAATTTTATATTTGGGCCAAATACTGTTAAACTTTTACACCTGAGATAGATACCATGTCATTTCCCCAAATAAAAGTAAATTAGGTCCCATAGTTTTATCATAATCACGTATCAAAGTCACAAAATTGCAGTTGCGGTGTAGCCAAAATAATAAACAATTATTAACTTGCAGAAACAAGATAATTAACATTAATTCTTAGTGATGTGAGCTACTTCAAGACGCTTTTGTGTACACAAAGTGAAACGTGTTTGTATTTTTAAAAAATTTATGAAAATGGGTAAATTTTTGCTACTACTGAATTGTTCAAAAGTAACTTTTGTCAAACATATCATAAAATGAATTGATACGCAGACTATAAGTTACTGTAATTTTGAATTTATTAGTTGATTACTTTTTTTTTATTTTGGCTACACCGCAATTGCCATTTTGTGACTTTGATGAGTGATTACGCAAAAACTATGGGGCCTAAGTTTTTTTATTTGGGGAAGTGACGTGTTATCTGATGTGCGAATGTTGAACAATGTTTGCCACAAATATAAAAAATCAAATTTTATGGGTCCAACGCCCTACGTATCTGAAGTGAAAATTATTTAAATTTGATTCAAATTTGAGGAGTTTGAGCATAACAATTAATGATGATTCGTAATTTTCTGTATTACGTTCACTCATTTCAGGAGATTGGAGGTGAGGTGAAAAGGTGTTACGTTACGGCCTTTTAGGCCCTAAATACACGATGCCCAAAACCGCAACAGTTTTCATACTATTCTATGTTTTAGTAACCCTTTTATCTAAGGTTACAGAAAATGGGTGTGAAATCTGCAACGTTTTGGGCATCGTGTATTTGGGGCATTAACAACGAGGTATTAAAGAACCGATGAGGGTGAAATGAGGTGAAGGGACAACACATTAGCCGTGCCCGAGCCGGGATTCGAACCCAGAAAATCTCGCATCGTAGACCGGTGCCTAACAGACTACACTACGAAGGCCGGCTCAGATAATTGGAAATATCCTTTCTTTTTTTAAATTAAGTTATGATGTTTTCTAAAAAAAATTTAAGCAATATTCATTGTAAAACTAGTTTCCACAACACTGCATCATGTTGCTTTTTTTATGACTGGGTTCAATTGTTACAGACGAATAACAAACATTTAATAATGTAACAGAATTTACATTTTTTAAGTTTAAATGATAATCTACAAGAGACGTAAAAGAACGCCAGATACGTATATAATACATTTGCACCTAGCGTATGGTCAAATATTCTCGCGATACATTACTCTCTCTTGTTATCTTCCTTGTAAAAACTGGTGTAATGTTTTTGCCGTATAAGTTTTGCATTTATAATGTAATTCATATTATGGTGCTAACAAGATATTCATTAATAATGCTCAGAGATGTCTGCATCACAGAACTATGAGAAGAGAAAACATCTGCATCAGAGACCTGAACATAAAAAGTCATTATTCTTCATCAAGCGCCGAGACGTGAGTGTTTGAGCTAAACGACTGTTAATGACTGAAGCCGCTTTGAAATCAAACAAAATGACGGTGTTGAATTCCTAACACCCTCGTAGTTAAGCTCCCAAGAACTCCGTATAGCTAAGAGGCGACACGAGGCAAGACACACGTGTGTTCTTTTATGAGGCGACAGACACGTGTCTCGTGGTCTGGCTGGTGATTTATAGTTCTAGCAAACTCGCCTCCTCACAAATGGAAGTTAGAAACCAAGCAGTTGTTTTACTATGCAGCTCTTTCAGAAACTAAAGACTGCTTTTATTACAGGTGGTTAAAATTCAAGTAACTCTGCCAGTCTTTGTGGGTAACCATTAGTAAACGTTTCGGTTGGGCTTAAACAACCTTATTTTCGTGGTGTTAAGTTACATGTGCATATGTTCCGAAAATAATACATTGTACATACTATTGTTCTAAATTATACGTGACTGGGTAACTTCAATCAGATTACATTATCTGATGAATAAAAACCACGTGTTGTTTCCTATCTACACGCTCTACTTATTGGTTTATGATTTGTGAAATGTTGGCACGAAAAAGTAGAAAAGAAAGTTAACTATTTCAGACCCGGAATAAAATCAGTATTTTTGACTCATAATTTAAAATAATGTTATGCGAAACATTCGGTAACGGTTGCCAATTTCTGACCAATTACAGTATGTGTTACTATTTTAGCTTTCACGCTACTCCTAGTATATACTTGCATACAAGTTTTCCATGTTTCAAAACTCTTAAAAAAGTTATTCTACTTGACAGTCCGTTTGAAGTGTTGACGTATGCAGAAAACTTCGATAGATTAATTCGTTATAATTGAATTGTGAAATGAAATTTGTTAAGTTACATTAAATACATAAGGTATTAAACCTAAACTTTGGCAAGGTTTCTCAAACTGTCATAAAGCATGAAGGAAATACTCGTGAAATAATATTTGTCTACTAATGTTTTTTATACAAAGATTGCCCGTTGAGAAGTTTATGTAAAAGTGATATATTGTTCAATTTTCTTGGCTGAGTTTCGTTGTCTCCAAGCTAAACAATGTCAGAACGCTGACGACACATAATAAAATACCTTGTAAATATGAGAGTAACATAAATTTTCTTGTAATGATTAAACTACATACTTACACTACATATAAGCTGTCGAAGTGTCTGCAAATAAACCCGCAAGTAGGAAATTCCTTAAGAATGTGGATGTGGGCATAAATATTTAAAATCCGTGTAAGAATTATTGTTATTGTGTAATCAAAAACATTCTTTTTTTTATACCCGTGAAAATATTTTGTTCTCAGCACATTGCTTACGGGTTGTTTTAGTTAACAGTATTCGTTTCATGCTTGTTTCTTCGAGATTTTTAACACAGTGCATTTAATTTAACTTCGTTGTGAACTGTTACATTTTTTTAACTTTCGTCTTCTAACCGCCCCTTACAGTGCTCGAGAGCAGGCTAATTGAGGGACTGATGGTCAGTTAACATATCGAACACGTATAAATTTCACTCGGGTTACGTTAAGAATTCCTTGAATTGAAATTATGGTTGACCTACCTTACCGTCGAGATTTCGATAGCACCTGATTGGCAGAATATATTTACTTGTGATATGCTGCATTATAACTCATTAAATGGACTACTATAAAATACAATTTGTCGTTTACTGAAGAACATAAAGGTTTTTGTTAAATAAGTTTCTGTATTATTTTCCATGAAATGTAATTGCGGTAGTGAAAAAAAAATTTTTTTTATAAGCATAGCCGTCAAAGTAATATTAATTAACAGAAGGATACATTAATGATTACATTTTAATTGTCTTTCGGTTATCCTTTAAATACGCCAATATTTTTAATATTACTAATTTAATGACACGTAATTAACAAGAAAGGTAACACCAACTTTAAACTCACGGAAAATCTTATCTTACAAAATGTCTCATTTTCTCCGTTTAAATCTGAATGCCTGCCAAAAATCCGAACGGTTATTAAACATCCGTAGGGAAGAAAATTCATCCAGGTAAACATTTTAAATTATGTCACCTACCTCTTTTAATATTTAAAGAGAAATAAATGTATGCTCTGAATACACAATGAAACAATCTTTTGTCACTCAAATGTAGACCTTATTTTAGCTATTTCATGTAGTGTTGCCCTGAATTAGTTTTCACACATTTTTGTGGCATCTTTTGCCGTTTCGTAATTTCCTAGACGTTCAGAATGTGTCAACAACTAAGATTTGCATCCCCATACTGTATTCAATTACTTTATTAAGTGTCAACTGAATGCACTGCGCATATTGGTGCCAACATGTAAGTAACACGCTTTCAGTATTAATACAGTCTTATAAATGCCAAATATTTTGATTAATGTCATTCCAACGTTCCCAAAATACATTTTTTTTTATGTTGGTTTTGAAGAGACAGCTTACATATGAAGAGTTTTTTCTTTTCAGAGAAAGAAGAAACTAATGTAATAAATTACCTGGAAGGAAAAAAATACAAAATATTGTAACTTAAGTGCTTATAGATATTTACAAAAATTAAAATTGTTTTAATTTTTTGCGTATTTTCAGATAACTTTGTTAATTCAGAAAACATGAATAAATAAAACACATTATTTCAAACAAGTTTTCAAATAAAGATTATTTTAATTAGCTAGTAATATTGATCCTTTTGGATAATTAGTGGCACATTTAGAAACAAGGTATTCCTATCTTACCTGATACGATTATTTTCACAGATGTAGGTACACTTAAATTATGTATTTAACGATTGTTTTTTTTCTCTGCATTGCTTACTGAATTAACTACAATACTAACGACTATTAGCTTACAACAAAAAACTAAGTAACGAAAACACGTTAGATGCCACTTACAATAATGACTTCGTGTTTAGTAACAAAGTAGTGATTATTAAATATTAGTATTATGTTTCAATTACGTCTTACAAATAAATTGTATTAACTTACGTAAAACTTAGCCAGAACATTAGCAGGAAAATGAATTAAAGTTTTATTAGAATCACCCACTAGAGTGCGAATTAAGAAACAGTAACACAATAGTAAAAATACAATGTTTTGAGAGTTGGAAAGTCTTAAATGAGAGAGAAAATAGGATATACATGAGGTGAGAAGAGAGTGAGAGAACGTTTTTCTTGTAAGTTGTGTCTTAAATGTCGACATCCTTCCCAGTGACCCAACAGTTATACCAATATAATATACGTAGACTAAGAATGCCGAATACGAGCGAAGATAACAGTATTTTACTGTTTTCAGTTGGCGTGCGATTAACCTAGTGAATTTCGCACTAAAACTTATTTTTCTTACAGTCACCGCCAATATTTACAGAATTTGCACTTTAGAGGCTCAGAAGAGACGGAGCTATAAGGTCAATCTTGAAACACGGATTAAGGGGTATGGAAAGGCAGTACGTCGAGCAAGCGACTTGAATAATCAATCGTCAATAAAATCTGAACTGCTTATCATAATTCTATGAGACTTTTTTGCTGAGCAGATATTTCATTAGCGGACGTCTGTGAAGACAGTACTAGACGGCAGCATGCTTTACTTTCGAATAAAAAATTAAAAACTGTTTTTAGAAAATAACAAGGGCTTAAATTCACAAAATCCATCAAAATGGAAAACATTAATTGTATAATTTTTATGAGGTAATATACAGACTTCTATAATAACCGAATCCCAAAAATACTCGCGCAGAGATTTATTGATGTTAAAATTATTTTCAAATCGAAACTATAAAAATTAAATTTTTCCATTTTTATGGATTTTTTTGGCTCCAAACCCTTATTTTCAACTCCCGACGCAAAAACAGGGGTGGTATAAGTTTGAGGTGTATGTGTGTATCTGTGTATCTGTGTGTATGTCTGTGGCATCGTAGCTCCTAAACGAATGGACCGATTTTGATGCGGTTTATTTAGTTTGAAAGCTGACATGATCTAGCTGGTTATCAGCTATGATTTAAGGAAATATGTTCAGCCGTTTAAAGATAATGAGTTCCTTTCTAGTTTTAACTATTTATTCCAGGAAGTGTTGCTTAGCAACGATGCACTGAATGCAGCTAAATATTCATTGCTTTCATTTTCATTGTAAACGACGAATCCTAGACATTTTGGAGTGAATGTGAGCAACTCTACTGGTCTGATCGATTTGAAATTTAGTATCCCGTGAGTCGTACGGTTTTAAAATTATTTTTAATATTTGCGAATTATTCTAAAAACAGTATTTAATTTTTTACTCGAAAGCAAAGCATTCTAGCGCCTAGTGTTGTATAAACAGACATCCGCAAATAAAATATCTACTCAGCACACATGTCTCATTGAATTATGATAAGTAGTTCAGATTATATCGACGATTAGGTATTCCAGTTGTAAGAGCGCGTGGTACATGATTCAACGCTAAAAGCATTAATCTATATTAGTAGGTTTCTTGAAGCCAATTTGCGAGAGTTAAACAATAGCAATCCTAGGCAATAGTTTTAGACAACGTTAACGTTTCAAACAAAATTGTTTCTAGTGTAACAAACTTCTGAGGCACAATCTCTGACGCCGGAACCCATTTAACTTAACTGCATCGCAAAAGATCACGCGAAACAAATTAGTATTTTGGATAAATATTTACACATAAAGTTGGTTAATACCATTATCTTGGATTATCATTGAGTAGTGTTTTATCCATATCGGCTTCGAAAAAAATCGTAGAAATCAATTGATGTTTTCAGCGTTTATTTATCTCCCTCACACTCTTAAATGACTGACCGCCTCAACGAGCCAAGCGCTGAAATATCGTGCGTGATCCTCGCTGATATAATCATCCTAAGGACTTCAAGAGGTGAAGATATACGTTTATTGGTGGAAAGTCTGTTGCAAAGTTGAATGAACGTTTCTGCCTGAGTTTAGCATATACCCGGTTAGTAAACTTTGAAATATGGCAGTGTGAAAAGGCCGTTTCAAGCTATACACACACACAAACACACATATATATATATATATATGTATTGGAGGTCTTCGAAATGGTATTATTAACGAGCACGGTGTCTTAATAACGATATTCCAAACTTGTTTAAAGTGTGTACATATTTTTTTTAATTTTGCACGTTAGCGCAATGGGTACACACGAAAAAGTTTCGTAAAAAAAAAAAACGAGTTTCCACCCCATTACAATGCTTTTTTTTTTTTTTTTGCAAACAAAGATCTTTATCCTTATCGGTATTATCACTCTATAACCTTGCCTCCTGGTGTTGTCTGTAATCGAAACACGAAGATCCGTGTTCGATTACCAGAGGTGTCGCTCCCAACTTTCACATGTAGGGTAAGCTGCTGACGTTGCCGGTTTCAAGTGGGGTTCATCTGGATGCTGCCTCATAGCTTCCTCTTGCATTCCTTCGTCGCTACACACTCATCACACACAATCCCCACCTATGCTGGGGCCGCGGTATTCGTGCCGGACGATGCCGCTGGTCGGCGGGTTTTCTCGGGGATCTCCCGTTTACCTCTTCCCTTGATTCCGGCGCTGCACCATACTCACATCATGTCATCCCTCACCAGCGGTACAGACCTAGATGTTAAGTGCTGACCAAAATCACCAGTTCATCCACCTTCGTTAAGGGGGATTGATCCCTGTCACATCGGTTTTACGGTTTTTTATTATAAATCAGGGAATAGACACATTGTTTTACTTTTTTTCTCGCTGACAAGGCATAGTTTATTGTTTCATTCACTTTTTGGAATCCATATCGCATTGTTTCTTTTAATTTTGTGGCATCTGTAGTCGCTCCCGTAAATAAAGAAATTTTTTCCTTTTCAGCTGTTTCCCATTGCAAAATAATGATTACATTATGGTTCCAGCAATTACAGATAATCGATGAAGTTTGTATCTATGCGTTGTCGTGACAAAAATGTTGATACATCGACTGGAACAGAAGTTATCGAGAAGAAACAGATAAATCCAAGATGGTAGGGATCAATACCCCTTAATGGCCCAGACAATAGCACTGACCAAATTTTTCTGCGCACATCCGTTCAATTTGTGCTCGGACTTTAGCAACCGTACCAGCTGAACCGTTGGAAACGTCCGACATTCACTTAGTAACGGTCAGTTTTTATCTTACTAAAAACGTAAAGAAATTTTTTTCTGAAGGGCCATCTGTTGCCAGGAATATGTTACACTACACGCAAGCTACTTCCGTACGGGTTACAACGCACCATATGGCACTTCGTTGTGAGTTTTATCGAGTACAGCAGGACTGATAGTATTTTACTAAAGCAAACATTTTACTTCTTGCGAGATGCTCAGTAATATGCAACCGATTAGTTAACACAGATGTAGGTATACATACTTTTATAGGACAAGCGACTCCTATAGATATTATTGGCTAATGGGGATAATTTTCCACAGGCCTTTAAATAGTTTGAGGTATTATGTCAAAAACGAAGTTCCTCTCTGATAAGTTTATCATTGCTAAATCTTGTGTGGTTTCCGAAATGGCAGTAGACAATAAAATATTTTTAAATATAAAAATTCAAGACAGCGTATCATCCTATTTATCAAGATTGAATCTTAAATAACAACATATGTTTTCAACGTCATTTTCAATAAGAAAGTACCCTCAGAAGGTATATTTTACTCGGTCGAGTACGTGGCCATCCTGTATGCCCAAATATTAGTTTCGTTTTATGCATATGAGTTTTTAAAAAAATATATTTCCAATTTAACTCAAGTGTTATTTTTGATGTGTAATAGTACACACTTACCAGGATTATTTAGAAGAAATATACGTTCAAGAACACATATTGTCAATTTTTTTGTTCAGCTTCGTTCATAGCTATGAATAATGTGAATTTCTAAGACACGTTTGGACTTTATGCGCCAGTAAAAATTCGTCTGTCATGCAGTGCCCCTTTTACTACACCACAGAGGCGAAGGAAGTATTCTTTTGTATTTATACGAGGCAAGTTTTATTCAATTTACGGCCATGAATCATATTCTATTTCATTACGCCGTCATTATTCTCAGGATCTCGGTTTTAAACCGAACCACAGGAGCACGGGCCGAGCAGTCCAACGGCCTCTTTTGAAAACGTCTTGTCTTCAGCCGAGCCCGAGCGTGCGGGCGTGGGTCCGAGCTGTTCAATCACATGGGAAGCCACCCCCTCTCCTTTCAACCCCACTGCACGAGGTAGTTCAAAGGGAAGCTGTAGTAGGAGCAGGTCGAGGGGGAAGCAACCCTTCCCTGGCTCGTGACATGTGTTCCAGGAGGGGCTGTGGGAGGTTGTCTGATAGGCTAGGAGGGGGACGAGACGTCCCGTGCATGATGAAGTGCCCCCTGGGTCACAAAGACTCTCGCCGGAGACGACACATGGTGATGAATGGCCTTGGTCTCTCTCGTCCTCCAAGGGTCGGGCCGCACAAGGACGAGTTGACTCTGGGCTGGCACGGCCGAGGAACTGTTATCTGTTTAGATATTAACGCAGCCGGTGAACCGTCTTCATATAGGCCGTTCACGGTACAGTGAGCACTGCATAAAGTTTTCTTTCAACAGTTTTGCAGTAATAGGTCATTCGGGATAAAGTGAGCACTAAAAATTTAACCTTTGAAAAATATCACTAGCCGCTACTGCCTATAATTCAACATTAATTTTAGTGGCCTTACTGCTTGTATGGTAGGCAGCGAAATTACGCAACATAGTCCCGTGTGTTTTCCCATTTGAATTAAAAAATACAGAAACAAAATCAACCGAAATCGACAAAATTGTATTTTATGTAATTGATAAACTTTTTTTTTTTACTAAACTGTATCGATTCATACTGACTGCACAGTTCATCTTACACGCGCAAACATTAAGTGACGTGTCCAGTCAGGTTAGAAGTGTCCCGTCGTTAGCCGTTACGCGCGTAAAGATATGAATTATATGAAAGTAGAACTTCAGCAGGGCTTTTTTGAGTGCTCACATTATCCAGAACCAGCTATACCGTTACTATTTTTTAAATGAAAAATTCCTTGTAACTAAAAACTAATGTAAACGTTTCAAAAACCCTCAAAAGTAAAAAATGTTGGCTTAATAAAACATATTTTTAATAATAACAAGTTGTTTAGTGCTCAATCTATAGTGAACAGTTTTCCTCCAATATATACCGCACACCAGGCACCGGAATACACGGTTCCTCTGATGATCAGTACCAGGCTGATGCAACGAGCAGTCCTTCGTCATTACAACAAGAAGAGTGTTAAATAGTGTAACGTTAGGCCTGACTCATAAACAAAACGTCCTCTTACATTATGAGAAAATTAATATAGGTAATTCGCAATTAAGGATGCCGCCTACCCGAGCGTGAGAGGCTCAAAAGTGACGGAGCAGTAAGGTCGACCTTGAAGCGCGCATCAAATGCCGCGTCGCCTCAACGAGCCAAGCGCTGAACTAGCGTGCAAGCTTCCCGCGGAACGGTTTTTACTATGGGACATTAACCGGTATCCATATAATTTTATTGGTGGAAAGTCTGCAACTAAGTTCAGTGCAGATCGTAATCTGAGTTTCACATACATCCGGTTAGTACGTTTTGAAGTATGGAAGTCTGAAAAGGCCGTTTTTAGCCATGTTGGAGGGCTTAGAAACAGCGTTTTTAATGAGCGTGGCGTCTTAACAATGAGGTTCCGACCTTGTCTGAAGTTTGTTTTCTTTTTGTACGTTGGCACAATGGGCACACGTGGAATATTTTCGTATAAATATCCTGTTTACGAACACACTGCAACGCATTTGAAGCGCGGGGTAGGCGGTCCCCTTAAGTGAGCACATTTAAAGACCCCCTTGTCTAGAAGAATAATTAAAATATATTAGTAATTGTAACGTTAACTTTTGAGTGCCGTACAATATATGAACTTTTGGTTGTTTCTTAAGTTGTTTAGTTTATGTTAAAAAGTGGGAGAAATCTATAAATGATGTGGCTCGAGAAAAGTGACAAGGGTTTCAAAAATGCTCACTTTCTCCCGAGCTTCCTATAGTAACATTGCAAGCCACAGAAATAATCAGCTAAAGATTGTACAGCATTAAATAGTAGGAAGTCTTAAATATTTTAATTGTGATCGTATATTTGATACATTTGTAACTAACTGCCTAAACTACACATGTCTGATCTCTGGTGGTAACCTAGTGAAATCTGTGTACAAATCCTTTTCACTTTTGTGAAGCACGCAAAGTGGTTTATCACGACATTAAGGAATATCACGATATAAGGTCAGTCTACCCTATATCTGCGCAATTCGAATATGATATACTGAAACAATAAATACAATGATTACACACACTAGCAGCAACTAATTGAATTTAATTCATGCCGTGTATATGCTTTACTATACTATGTTTCTTTGAAACAAAATAGAGTAAATGTAAAAAAAATAAGTTAATATTAACAATTTCCAGATCTACTCGTTACCAAATGGTACGTTAACACTTACAGCATAAGTAGTCTACGTAATTATGTATGGGAGGAAATTTTAACTCAGTATATCTTTTTAATTTAGTTTAGCGATGATTAATACAACTCTAAGCTATAATATATATATATATATATATATATATATATATATATATATATATATATATATAATTTAAGTGTATTTTCGAACTTTAACTCAGCTGACTTTGTCTTTTCCGTTAGAAGGAACAAATACTTGTACAAATATTGTACTGCTATTGCAGTTTGTGTATGTGTTTCAGACTCTGCATTTACCTGTATCGTTAAAGGTTTTCTTTTGTTAGCATAATGAGATTGTTTACCCAATCGTTTTCACATTCAATCGTTGAAACAAAGGAGTCCTCGGTGAGTTTAATGAAGAGTCATCTGAGACGTATCATGAAAAAGTTGATTCACAAGGAAATTAAAACAAGAATATTTATAACGGAGTAGCGACAATCTAATAGGATCTCCCATTAATCTTAAAACTTTCTGGTAGAACAGTTGTGTATTCCTACGATATGAATATCAGATGACTGTGTTTATCATAAACATGTCTACCACCAAGGTTTAGATTTATATATTTACTGGCAAATTTCCGATAGTAAAATTAATGTACTGATTTGTACTGTATCTTTTCAGCACTAAAAGAGAACACCGAATCTTTTCACGAAGGAAAAACAAGTGGAGTTTTAGGAACCACAATTGCAATGAAATAAAAAGAAAATAAGGTAGAAGAAAATGTTGTCCGATGAAATTTTACATGCAAAATGTGGCAACACAGCCCTGCAGTTAGTCACCTCTTGCCCTCCATAGATATCTTACTACTACTGTTCTGACCTGCATATTATGGGTGTAAGATAAAATCATGAGTAGTCCAAACATAATTCTATGTTTACTTTACGTAACATACATTAAATAATGCCTAGATATTGAGCGCAAGAAGGGACTTTCTCAGTGCAGTGTTGCCACATTGTGCCCCTAAAATGTCGTCCTGCAGTATTTTGTCACTTACATTTTCGTCTCTAATTTACCCAACGATTCGCCTGGTGTGCTTGTTATGCGTTTGTTTCTGGACATCCTGTATACAAACGCACACACATACACACAAAAAAACACATACACTCACACCCCCGTGCCTCGTGCGTGTACATGCTTTTTAAATTGTATTGTATAAAGGATGTACTAATATAGAATTATCTAACTGTTATATTCGAACTGAGATATTTGTCTTTGTTTCTTTATATATGTTCCTGCATTCACAACTTAGTGTCACTTTCTTAGGCACTCATACTCTTTGAACTTAAATTTTTCACCCCCTCTAAAGTGTATTTAAATATGTTTAATAACTGTTGCCAGAACTTTGATAAAACCATAGAATTTTTTAAATTTAAAACGGCTGTGGCCGAACATAAATGGTAAGTTTGAAAATGAAAGGAACAGAGTCAATTACGATATTCACACGGAAATGTACAAAAATTATATAAATGGTTTTATTTTTACCGCACAAATCTTTGTGTCAATACTTATGTCACAAATCATTAAAATACTTTCCTTTGGCGTAACAGTCATTTTGACCACACGACAGGAAATGTTTGAGGTAACTTTAATCCTACCCTTAACTATTTACATCTATTCATTGATGTCTCTGTATTTTGTTCTACTTTTTAGCCTCAAACCAGATGGTTTGTAAAATGTTTTTTGTACACGAACAGCAGTATGTAAATTTTGATTTTCTTTCTTCTTTCCTTGTCAGGAAACATCTGACGTTTTTCTTACTGCCCAGCCATCCTGTTTAACATTAAATAGGTTTCTTCTTCAGTTTTTATCTCTTGTCATGCAGGTTAACTGCCTGGTGTCGTGAAGAATACAAAACAGAAGTAGAGATAATAAGAATATAGCTGCAATAAACCAATGCCACCAGTTTGACATTATTGGGTTTATTAAGGCTTTGCAGTTTGTCAATTAATCATACAAATTATTTAAATATTTTCTTTCAGTGATCTGAGTTTTACAAACATCCTGTTAGTACATTTTGAAGTACGAAAGTCTGAAAAGGCCGTTTTTAGCCGTGTTGGAGGGCTTAGAAACAGTGTTTTTAATGAGCGTGGCGTCTTAATAATGATGTTGCGACCTTGTCTGAAATTTGTTTTCTTTTCGTACGTTGGCAAAATGGGCACACGTGGAATATTTTCGTATAAAAATCCTGTTTACGAACACACTGTAACGCATTTGAAGTACGTAGGTGGCCGCATTAAAGTTACTTTTTTTTCGGTCGCGAGTGTACCTTGAGGTCGTTAGCTTATTAGAGCGGCAAGAGAGAAGGGCTCGACGCATTGTGACTTAACTAAAGGTCCCGTGACGACATTACCTGTCAGAGAGGAGGATGCTGGCTGGTGGGGCACGGTTATATCCAGAGCGGTGTGAAATCAATAATGGAGTAAGAGTGGGGGGTACGGCGACCCCACTACAGACATGGGGTGGGTCTCCCTTGCCCGGCCGCCATTGAATTCGGCATGTGAGAGCTCTCCCCCGGTAGCGACAACAGAAAGCGCTTCAAAAGCTCAGAGCTTTAGATCTTTTTTCTGTTTCCCACGACTTACAACAAATACCGTGCCCGCCCCCTCTCTGTTCCCCTAACCTCCCTCCTTCCCTTACCTAGCCCTTCCCCTTTCTACCCCTAACTGTTCTGCCGCTGCTGCATTCTGCCGGGGCTTAAACAAGTTAACTTGCCCTGGGGGTTAGCTGTCACGAGGCGAGCACAGAAGAATGCTTCCGTGAAAAAGAATTCGCTCCGTTGGGATCCTTTTAACGATTGTACCAGGAGATCATCGGTGAAAGAACCAGCTCGTCTTCATACGGCTTGGGTGGCATCGGCTTCGAACCCACGCTCGTGGTCGAATGCGACATGAACTCTGCGATATGAAAAACAAAAGGTGTCTGCCAATCAGCACCGAGGTTTCTGTGACGTCAGCTCGACAGAAATAGCGGACGCGATGCGAATTCCAAATAGTAATTATATCGATTTTAATGGAGCCGGAGTTTGATTTTGAGCCGAAACGTAGGTGAAACTTGTGAGTTGGTAGTAAATTGGGTTTATTTGCTCAAAATATATTTTAGTTGGTTAACGTAAGCAAATTATTATCTTTTTAAGTAAACGTGTAGTTCGGAATGCCAGTAGGCACTTAGAACATATTACAATCAAACGAAAAAAAAAAAAAATGGAAAATACTGTAAACATCTGTGGCTGTCGTATACGCAGTGGCAATTAACTATTAACATGTACTATTTTCTCTCTCTTTTTTTAAGCATTTTTCGCGTGGCAGATAAACTGGTGTTCGCAGTAATGAGAAGTAACGAGAAATTTAGTCTTATCGCTTTTGTCGTGTTGCTTTGTTGCGCCTATGTGATTCCACAGTCAGAGTGTTCGACTTTCTCGCTCGTTAATGCGTCGCATCCTGAAGGCGCGGTCGTTAGGAGTCGTCCAAAATCTGCGTGGGTTTAACAAGATAAAAACCTAGAATAACATACCAATGACGCAAATTTGCAAGGAATAAAATCCTTGTCTGGTCAGTCAGATAACGATAAAGAAAACGAAATATTTGTTTCAATCGTTGTGAAGTTTACACTTTCGTTAGAGAGAATGATTTATCGCGGGAAAACTTGACTGTTTGCTGGGTTTCAACGCACGTCCAGCTTACCAGAAGATGACTGGCTTTCGCTTTTATGTGGAGCTGTTGCCCTATTTGACTGATCCAATAATAATCACATGGTTGTAATATGTCATGCATATTATTGGTCTGCAGACAGCTACGTTGTGACAGGCGTACATCGCATAATCGTATGTGTTGTAATTTACTACAGCGTTTTCAAGGGTATGTTGGCACAAAACATTTTCGCGATATACCATCATCTCTAGCTATGGTAGCCTATATCCTATCACTAGAGCGCTGAAAATTTTCCGCAGATTTTTGACTGCAGGTTACACTGCAATGTATTGTTCGCTCGGTCGACGTCTTCTGTTACCATACAAAGTCGTGGATTGCCGCAAGGAATTTTTAATATCAATAATTAAAGGTGATGGTTTATCGCAGAAATACTTGACTGTTTGCTGGAATTCAACACACGCTCACTTTACAAGATGATCAGAGACCGGAATAATTTGATGACTCGCTGACCCGTAGGCTAGTGTGCAAGACTATTTAAGAACTGGAGCAAACAACAGATGGTAATTAGCTGTTTGCTGTTGAAGTGATATAGGTCTGTATTAGTTACAATTTTATTATTGGCTCAAGAGTTTTACAGGAGGTGTCAAATAAGTCAGAGGCCAATTCTGAAAGTGACACAAACATACAGCTGTTGGGTTTCTAGCTCGTGCCCAAATGAAAACACGATTATTTCAGGTCTCTACAGATGATTACTGCCTTTAACGTGTGCTTGGCGCTGTTAACCCTATTTGACTGAGCCAATAAGAATCCAGATATTGTAATATTTGATGCCTGTTATTGGCCTGCCAACAGTTGTGTCAGAAGTATACCACGCAGTCATAGCAAGAAACTACAGCGTTTTCAAGGGTATGTTGGTACAAAATATTTTCACGATCTGTCATCATCTCTGCCAATCATTTAAATTTCCACTATGGAGTGCACGATTGCACGTAGATCAGATAAATACATAAATGCAATCACTTAAGGGCCGCCCATTAGTGACATTACAGATTTTGTTCAAGATTGTACAGGTCAACACCGTTTAGTTTGTTACCACACAAAAGGCGAAATTTGCACATCTCTACCTGTGACGTTAAACACTCACATAGAAAGGGATGTTAATTGACTTTCGGGATGATATATTTCATGAATGGGTTTAATACAGAACACTTCAGCTCATGTCCATTACAGTGGTTGGAAGATCACAACTCTTACGCGTATTCAAAGATTATATTCGAATCAGAAACATTTGGTACAGTGGCTAGCATACTCACCTGCCACCAAAGCGATCTGGGTTTGATCCTCGGCAAGGTCGGTCCTCGGATTTTCGCATGTGGAAAATGTGCTGGATGATGCCGCTGGCCATGGTTTACATGGGGATCTCCCATTTTCCCGGCCACTCTCATTCCAGTGCTTCACCACTGTATAGCCCTATTCCACGTTACTATTCAGGACAAGCAGCTGCCAACAGTCGCCCTGTCATGTCAGCATCTCGGGGTTCAATTCCCTATCTAGTCCTCGATTACCAACCTCATACGAAATTTATTTATTTAACTACGCAGTAACCTTATTATTAGAGCCACGATTTTATGGCGAAAAGATTTTTACAACATTTTGTTTCGATGCGTCATGTGCACACCTGCAGCTCTGCTACATCGTCTGTGGTTGGATGATTTTACTCTCACTGGCCTTGGCAAATTATAGACGTACAGACTCACAATAATATTATTCTGATTGGTGCAGTCAAATGGGAAACGTGTCTGAACAAAGACACGCTGCCAATAACCTTGAAACATAACTGCCGATGTGCACGTGAGTCACTGAAACAAAGTGGGGCAAAAATCTTTTCGAGACAAAATCGTGGCCCTGCTTATTAAGATTGATCCGGTCATATGAGAAACTTGTCTCCACAAAGACACGCTGCCAGAAGTAAAAGCACGAGTATTTCTCGTATTCATCCGGCAACAGCCTAGACTTCTCAGTTCTATACGTGTACCGACTGAAGCCGAATATCCATTGGTAGAGGTACGTCGATATCGCAAATACATTCCAGATCAGGTTGAACGCCAAAAATATATACTTCAGAATCACGTGTGTGATTAGCCGATGGTTGTCACGAGACGCATTTGACTACTGCAAGCCAGTAGTAAATAAGGAAATGATTAGAGCCCCGGAAATTTCGCGGATTCAACTGAGGAGAGGTTGGATTTCTAAGTCATGTATATGTTGGAAACTGTTTCGATTGGGTCATTGTTTATTAAACGTGACCTTGCGGACTCCGAACCAATGGCGGACATGTGTAAAAACGCTCACGGACTCCTGCGCTACATCGTCAAATGTTCAAATCCTCACTCACTGGAGCAGCAGCCAATGAACAAATATAGCTGAGGACAGTGCACAAAGGACTGTGGAGTCTAGCCTGCTGGGCGTTGAACCCGCGAAATACTCTAGAAATGATTCATAGAGCTATCGTTTGTAATGTTGTAAGCCAATGAATAATAGACTGTATCCTGAGCGTGTACAGGACTGAGCAATCTACGCTACTGCCAGATGAATCCGCGAAATTGACGTACCTCTATCCATTGGCTTCTAACTGTACAGACGTGTAGCACGTGATACCCACACGAGTTGTTTCCTTATTTATAACCGGCTTGCAGTCGTCAAATGTGTGTTAAAACCGCTCTCGTCTAATTACAGGAGGAGTGAAGTGTACGTTATTGACGTTCAACCTGACATAGAATCAGTACGCCAAATAATCGTGCCTCTAACTATAAGCAATGTAGAGTAAAGTTGTATAAGTGATTGTTTTTTTAATCGAGCTTAAAACCTATCTGCAAAAACGGCGGAATTGCTTATTTTCCGCGTATAAAAATGGGCGGAAGGTCAATAAACTTTGGTGTAACATTTTGTAAAGTTAATTTCCTAGTTTCCTCTAGGCGTTACGACGGCAACACTCGAATGCTCGACAACTGTAAATAACTCTGTGACGTCAATAGGGTTTTCGGGAAACTTTTCAAAAAACAAAAATATAATATTTTTAACAATTTATACGAGGAAATTCAAGTATACACAGAATCGCTGTAACATAGGGGCATAACAATTCTTTATATTTGGAACAGTAAATCCGAAATAAATGTTTAAATATATTACCCTTTGATCCCCGCCTAGTAATGTAGTAAGATGATATACGAGGGTGTGATATAAGTGAACATTAATGCTTAACAAACAGTATACATATACTGCCAAATCCTTATAATGTAACAAAAATTTTAATAAACTTAATCATAATTTATGTCACCTTCATTAGAAAACATACCTGCAAATTTCGCGTAGTTATCTTACGGCAGCTTGGACTCCAAGTTACTGTATGCTCATCTAACTTCTAGTGTTGACCGACAGTTAGTGTTATTCGCTTAAGGACAACTGTAAAATACCCACTATTCAGAAATGTGGGCACACAAGATAGGAAGGGCCGGAGCCAATAGCGTCGCAGAGTTTGCTCGTGTGAACATAGGCCAGTGGATTCTAGCTAGTCGTTAAATAATAACGCGAAATTTGCACGTCTCTACCAATAATGCGTGTTGCAAGAAGGTATAGTGTCTTCAAGGGTATGTTGACACAAAACATGTTCGTGATATACCGTCATCTCTAACCATACGTCATGTAATACGAACTGTAATGCAGAAACGATGCTTTATTGAACCTATGTTCACATTACATTTTTTGTTCTGCTCCATATGAGATTGTTTCCTCAAATTATTAAGGCCACATGCTGTTATTTATATACTGGTTTTGCGAGTTTAACACTATAAATAATGTAAGGGAGCATATATCACAAAATCGTTTCGTATACATTTTGAAATTTGTTTGTACTATGTAGAACTATTTTTTTAACCATGAGTTTCTATAATTTTGACTAATTATCGACTGAATTAAATTTCATTAAAGCAAAAAATTATAGCAACTTATGTTTTGAAAAAAAAAAAAAAAAATAAGCTTCATTCAATTTAGAACATTTCTATGTAACTGTTGTGCGATATCTGCTCCCTTTCAAGATTTAAAAAATAAAACTGACTAAAATAGCATAAACACAGACCCGTGGATCTAACATAGAGGTTGGAAGCATTTCGTAGTACCTAGGGCAATATTTTCCCTTTAATGTGACACGTAGCTTGTCAGAATCAGTTCATACATTTCAATTCTCTTAAAAATTAATGCCTGATATGGGCATAAATTAGGTTTGTTAATGGTTAAATGTTTCAAAAAGAGCTTTGAAAAATTCTCACATAATTGTGAATGGACATTGAATAGACCATCACGTTGCGCAGTGAACCTAGTCAAATAAAATTTAACCTCCGCGGGGCTAGCTCAGTATAGGAAGAGGGTTTGAAAAAAACGAAAGCCAGTCTATTCAGAGCTACCGAGGAAAGTTTTCTATGAGAAGGAGAGAGTGGGTGGGAAGGATGAGTGGTATAACTTGCCCCGCGGTCCAGTTCTCAGCGCCAGGACGAATCAGTGAAGGTCTGAATGGCGTAGCTCAGAGCGGATATCTAATAAATGAGAGCCGGGGTATCGTGGCCTGAGGCGACAGCGGCGGTCGAGGAAGGACTGCCAAACGAGGGGGGCCCGCATTGTGGCAGTTCGCTGCCCCCCTTAGGGGCAGGATAGTCCTTTGAGAGTGTAGCGAAGCAGGGGGGTGGGCGTCCCCAAGAACTGGCACCAACCATACTCGCGCTCTGAATAAATGATTTCCGCCCTCCTCCTTCCCACATCTGGGCTTTCCTTGGTCTCGTGTTCCAGCAGTCGCCAAACGTCACCCTCGCGAAGAAGATAACACGTGCACTTTCCAAATATCTTTGTAGTACGGTGTGATAAGAATATCGTATCATAGGAAGAAGAACAAAGCGTCTGCCACCAAGGTGATCTGGGTTTGATTCCCGCCAGAATAGGTCTCGGGATTTTCGCAAGTGGCAATCGTGCGGTACAATGGTGCTGGTCGACGGGTTTTCTCGGGGATCTCTCGTTTCCCCCGGGCTTTCTTATTCCGGCGCTCCTCCGTAGTAGTGTTTCTTTCCATGTCGTGATCGTGTGAAGCAAGCGGTTATGTCACCCAAAAATAAAATCTGCATACAGAGTGCCACACCCTGGCTCTCGGATATTTTCATCGTATGATATTTATTTACTACCGGATGAACATCATTGAGAAAGTAGAATACTCTTTATTATAATTATTTTTGTTGGCCTTACGTCTAGTCAACAGTGACACAGCATTCAACTTTTCCCAAGGACAGGAAGTGGGAGAGGGAACCATTACAGCTTTCACCCGGAGCGATTTCGAGAAACTGCAGAAAACCGACATTCGGATGGCAGGAATAGGGAATCGAAACAGGGACCTCCCGAATGCCAGTCCAACGTCTTACCTTGGCAACACCTCGATCGGTCGGCTACTCTTTACTCAGTGGTTATGCATAAATAAGCAATCAGTTTCGGTTACCAATACCATATTCTTGACATTCAAACGTACATGTACTCCGTTGCAAAACTATCGGTGATGGCCTATGCGCTTGCTCTTTGAGGACGGTTAATGGTGACGGCTTCTGCTCGCCTTTCAGAAAGTGAGTGACGTCACTGGTAAGAGAGAAGGAGGCAACCCTACATGTTGCTTGGTAGTGAAGTTAGAAAGGGTTGGGAGGGAGGGGAGTTTTCGAGGCTCGTTGCGTCGCCTGCATGCTTTTGAGCGCTATCTAGTTACAGTACTGTGGAAAAAAGTTAAATCAGTGTCAGTGGGTGTAGCCAGAAATTAAGTTGTGTCTTTTTCGTTTGTTAAACCTGCGCATTGTGTTTTTTGTTTGGTTTGTGTTTTTACAAACGCACCTTTTAAGTGGAAGTGTTGCGTAACTTTTTTTTTTTTTTTTTTTTATATTTCAGTTTCCGAGCTTTATAATTTATTCAAGTTGGATAATAAACATTGTCTTTTGGACAAGACATAGGATACATTTTTTACAAATTGCTTGAAATATGAAATAATGGTATCTATCATCAATAATGTGTAGAGACTTGAATTATTCGCATTTTCTGTGATGTGCAAGCTAGATTTCTAGCAACTATAGGTCTGTATCACGTTCATAATTGGCTCTTGACGTACTCGACACTTCCTGGAATTAGCTGAGCCAATAATAAAATTGTAACTGAATACAGGCCAATTTCACTGCGTCAGCGAGCAGCTAATAAACAGCTGCTGTCTGCACGATTTCACAAATATTCTTGGAAGCTAGCCTACAGGTCACTGAACCCGCGAATTTTTCAGGTCTCTAATAATGTGTCATGCAGAATCATTGCAACGGAGTTATAACTTATGTTAACTTTCAAGAACTATTACAAGTCCAATACAAGAACATATAACACTATTATGTTCTCCAAAATTCATCACAAATATCTTCTACGCCTTAACATTGCCACAATTACAATTTTTTTTTTAAACAGAAGTAATTGTCGAAAATAAATAAATTAAATTTAGTACCTAGCTCTCCCCTTTAAGAACGGAGTAGCCAAAAATCCCTTCGCAGGACTACTAAATATGTTACCTGTAAACCCTGAAACTTCACAAGGGAATTTATGCAGTTTATCAATAGACTTTTTCAGCTATTGAATTTCTGAGAATATTGTTTGTGATATTGTAAAAAATTGCAGACACTTCCTCTGCAACATCTCATCTACACTAGACGGCGTCCGTGACTGAATATTGGTGTTTGGAAATGCGTAACTTTGTTGAAGACTACTGCGGCAATGAGTAGATGGTATGAAACAAAAATCAAGTTAAACTGAAAATCTCTGCTTGGCTGGCGCCCGGCAGAATTATGCCACGGCGCCGGCGAATCTATCTTTTGTTTCGCGGGAGGCGGTCTGTCGCCAGTCAGTTGTTCTCGAGTGGTTGTGGGTGGTTTGGCGAGAAGAAGGGGTTAAGTAAGAGCGACGGGGTGCCCCGTGGCTATACGCGCTGGGCCTCTGGAACAATGGCACCACTTTTGTTCGGCCTGGCTCCGAAACCCGAGTGGCAAGGTGTCAGCCCGTCAATTGGAGTTCACTCAACCGGTCCGGAATCTCGGCGAGCTTTCGGGAGGTATGACAAGGAGGGGTAAAAGGGTGATGCTGTCACGCTCCGAAACCCAACAATGGCTGCCACACTCCTGGATGTTCCCTCTTCCGCATCCCTTCCCTAGATCCTGCCCCAGCGACTCTTGAACCATTCTCCCTCATCTTCGGTGTCAAAACATTCCCCCTTCTCGCTTGTCCTCCAACTCTCATCCCCCGCGAGCTTATTCCGACGGGAAATTTATACTAGTCGTTCTCATTCAGATGTCAGTGCCGTGCCCATTGTCGTGAAAATGCTCCTATATTTGATATTCTCCGTTATAACGATTTGATATATACGTGCATCACCGATCGTACAATGTGGCCATTGTGCAAAGTATCAACGAGGTGTTATATTGGAAATGACGGGTGTTTGACTTCTCGCCTACCTCTTCTGCCCGGGATGCCTTTTCGGAAGCAATAGCTTTGCTGGGGTCCTAGGAATGACACCTTCACTGGAACATAGTAGCGTGCGCAAAAGAGAAAAGCAGGAACCGCGTATTTTGGGCGTTTTTTGTTATGGTTATTAAATTATGGGAAATGTTTAATCGCGTGAATGATGTGCAGTAGAATGTCGTATTCGCATATATTTGAGTATAAGCTCTGATTTGTTTTACAGTTCTCAACTCTGTGACAGTAGCATTGACAGTTATATGGGTCGTCTGTCTAAAATTCACTCTGACAGTTAGTAGTCATGTTGGGTTTACAACATGTAATTTAGCACAAAAACTACATCGTTTATAAAAAGTCTGTATCATTAGCAAAACAGAAAAAATTCTGTTATGCACAATCACTAAGTTGAAAGTCGAACTGTCTGTCACGTTTACACCTGCACTCTTTATCTAGAAGTGCTTGAATTTCGCGTATTTATCTAGCAGTCCAATCTTCACACGCACTAACAAAAAGTTGATTACCTATGAACTTCTGACTGTACAAGGAAGTAGCAACTGATAGGCCTACGAATAATTAAGACATTTATTTCTGGCTTGCTGTCGTCAAGAATGTGTCAATTCAGTAGTGAAGGGGAAGTAATGTGTGACCTAAAATAAATCCGTGAAATTCACCTTACCTTTGCCCATAAATATTGACAATATTTCCATGTCACTACCTCCAAAATGTGATCAATTGAGGTCGCTGTATACCACACATTTTAAATGTGTTGCAGTGTGTTCGTAAATACGTTTGCTAACGAATGTATTCCAGATGTGCCCATTGTGCCAAAGTACAATAAGTAAACATACTTCGGGAAACAACGAAATGTCACTGTCAACACACCATGCTCGTTAAAAGCCCTCCAACATAGCAGAAAATGGCATTTTAAGAGGAGTCCTTCGCGGTGTCAAATTTCCACCTTTGACGCGTGGTAACAACGTAGTGATAAGAGCCAGTGTCCCACGCTTGACGAGAAACATATCGCCTCTATTCGCAGCGCGCCAAACTGGCGTTCAAGGTTTCCGTTGTAGTCATTTTACTATGGGACTTTAAGCGATGGCCCCAATATTTTATTTTTGAATAGTTTGAAGTTATAATAAAAACATGTTATGATATAAAATTAAAATTGTATTGTTAAAATTAAAAAAAAAAGTATTATTACCAACCATTTTTAACCATTAAAGGGATAATATATATCCAGGGTATTTTCGTTTATCTCAAAAATTAAAAATACATTTTCAATTAATATTTATTTCTTCTGGAAATATTGCGTTGCTAAGTTAACTGTTGGTATTAGTTAATTTGCCGATAGTTAATGACATTTATTTCTGTATTTGCGAATTCGCAATAACTTAACTTATGTAATTTTTTGATGTTATATTTTAATGAATAAGTCAAACGCGAGATGAAAATGTATTTATCAATTAATTAGTGCAAACATTTATAAAAACTAAATTTAGATTAATGGCTTATAAAAATATAAATTTAAAAACGTATTAATTCGATTTATTTATACCAATATCAATACACAAAAATATCCGTTCTGTGACAGGAACCCATCAACATAACTTTGATTCCGAAGAAAATTACGTTTAAAATATTGTATAGTATTATAGCAATAATTAAATGGTTTTAGCAAAAAAGTGACATCAAAAATTAAAAACCCACCATTAAATAAAGTTAGCAAAATCTATCTGTCGGGGACAATACTGTAATTGATGGTGGGAAACGTTTGCAAATTATGTTCACATACTAAACGTTCTATGCTGTTAATTATATGTTTACACGTAACTTAAGTAATGGGTGAGTGAATTGAAGAGATTTTAGTTAACACTCAACATTGAAGTCTTTAGCGCTGATGAAGGGTGGCATGAGGTGGTATGGAGCGACGCCGGAATGAATTTACAAGTGAAACGGGAGATCCCCGAGAAAATCCGCCGACTAACGACATTGTCCTGCACGATTCCCACGTGCGAAGATCCGGGGGCCCAACCTCGCCGGGAATCGAACCCGGATCGCCTAAGTGGGAGGCGGGGGGTTTGACCTCTCGACCACTGCGGCCCTTGCACCGAGGCTAGGGACGTACAAATTTTGCGTTATTTTCTGGCAGTGGGCTAGATTCCAATCAGATGTAGGATAGTTCGCCATCTCCCACACGAAAAAATAATATTTTGTGGACAGCTACAAAATATTTTGTAGGTATTCTCCCTGTAAAATTAAATTAATGGTTAGCATAAAAATGTTTTGTGGTCACCACTAAAATACTGTGGCACCACAAAATTGTTTTATGGTTGCTACAAAATAATTTTGCACGGAAGACTTCCTGTAAATATTTTCTTTCTGTGCAATAGTCCTGCAGTGTCGTAGCTTTCTCGAAGAACGAACCTGACCAATAATTAAATAGTTCCTCGGCAGTGTGACCAACTTCCTGCGAAGTGGTCACGCACATGAGTTACACCATTTAGCTGCACATCGCCAATGACATTGCAGATTGTGATGTGATGTGTACATTCCATACAGGTTTAGTCTGACACCAAATAATATTGCGAATTTAGCAGGTCCCTACGTTTGCGATTTGTCTGCATAGTTACAACCTTCAAATAAGCACCGGTTATAAATACTGACATTACTACCATGTTTAGTAAAATAAATTTTTTACCAGTTTTAATGCTATTTATTTTCCAGTATTCCTACAATCGTTTCTGGAGACTGCTATATCAATGTAGGCCTATTATAAAACCTTCAATCTGGAAAATCCAGCCGTGTACAAACTAAGGAATTTGTTATTTTTTTAGTTACTGTTGTTATCTGGAGTCAGTTTCTATCACGTTGTGACAACACGGAGCATGCAAATACAGCATGGCAGAGTCCAAGTTGTCTCTTCTCCCATTTGGGATTTTCCCATCGACTGCTGTCGAATCATACACGCTTACATAAATGAGCATGTGTTTGAAGTCGAACTCAGCAAAATATATTACGATATAAATGGCTTATTACCGACCTTTACCGATGAGTATAATAGTGCCAAATACAATTTTCAATAACAATACATACGCAAGCAGCAGAATATTAGATTTACGAATTTAAATTGACTGTGTTGTTCGTAATTATAATAAATAAAACATTTTAACAAAATCATGTGATGTATTTTCGAGGTAACATATATAAATCTTAAAGTTACATAATTCTTAAATTTTCAATATAAGGGTTGAGAGAGAGAGAGAGAGAGAGAGAGAGAGAGAGAGAGAGAGAGAGAGAGAGAGAGAGAGATTTTGGTAAGCGCTTTAACATCTATGTCTTTAGTGCTGATGAGGGGTGACATGAGGTAAGTAAGGAGTAGCGCCGGAATGATAAGGGTGCGGGAAGAGCGAGATCTCCGAGAAAACCCGCCGACCAATGGAATTGTTCGGCATGATTCCCACATGCAGTCTTAGGTCCGATCTCGCCGGGAATCGAATCCGGATCTCCTCGGTGGAAGGCGGGTAGTCCAACCACTGGGCCACCACGGCCCGTCTTCTTTAAATCGAGTTCAATATTTACCATTCACTGGTTCCTTGTATTTTTAATATCTGTTTATTTAAAATTTATGGACATTTGCGTACAAAATAACAATTTGTAGGAATTTCGCAGCACTCTTACTCGTGCGTTAATTTCTGTCAGTAAACGAAGCATTGGTGGCTCGTGGGTTGTTATAAGTTGCAGATAGTCAGAACTGTTCACTCATGATGAACGCGTCGTAGGCAAATGTATGTCTAATATTTATTGGTTAGTCAACGTTTTCTGACTACTCAGTATAAAACCTAACCTGCAAACCAGCGTGTCAGAAGCTGTAACATCAACTTGGCTGCAGTTGCAACTTATTACAGTTGATACCAAGAACCGCCAATAAATCGGAGTATGGTTTAATTGGTTTATTTATTTAAATGATATGGCTTACTGTGCACGGAGTTTATAAGACTTCTTTATATCAGTAGTCGAATATTGTAGGTTCTTCAAATCACTCTTTTCTGTATATTCTATATTTAGTGAGGCCAAAATGATATATATATATATATATATATATATATATATATATATATATATATATGCGTGTGTTGGTGTGTTTTAGTGAGAGAGATATGTAATGTAACATAGCATTTTGTTAAATGTTACAGATGCGTATAAATTTCAATTTATTTGTCAATTAACCTAGGTATTTACTATTCTATGACCATAGTTACCACGTGCCAGGAAGAATGTAAGTTTTAATTGTCTATGTATTGTATGTATAAGGTATTGTGGTTTTGAGACTTTAATGACTTCTACAGCTTTTATATCTATGCTAGGAATATTTTGTTTTGTATCACGGATTACAACCTGATCTGATCATATTGGCGAACAAACCCGGGGTAAGCTACGAGGAAAGTATTGATTGGAATGGGTGTTGCGACGTTAAAACAAGAGAAGTAGTTTTGTTGAAGAAGGATT